>JAQYXR010000657.1:0-66918 GCA_030545055.2 Neoaliturus tenellus
AAATGGGATTTTTTAATATAATACAAACTAATAGATTATTTAAATTAAACAAAGAAGTATACAGGTTTGAGGTAAAATATACTAATTAAATTTATTTTCCATGTTGGAATGAATGTTATCACTATCTTCAAACACCAAAGCGCTATATTCCTTTAAAAAGTTAAAAATAATTTAGTTAAAAAATATTATTTTTTAGATGACATTTTGTTTATTTTCTTAAAAATCTCTTAAATTGTCACAAATAACTTAAAAATAAATTAAATTTCATTATGATGGTTGAAGTAATAAAACATAACGTCTTGGTCCATAAAATGCGACTCCGTCAGACGTTCTCTAAATATAAAGTAGCCCTTAAACGTCCTCACGGACTCTCAAGTATTTGGTAAAATATAAACTGTGCTAGGATTTAAAAAAAGTAGCGTTTAAGGTAAAATGCCTTACTTTACCTTATACCCCAAGTAATGAATTATAGAAAGTATACTATAATCTGCAGTTATAATTTTTTTAAATACGATTTGCCTTAAAAAATACGCATTGTCTATAATAAGCGTAGTTAGATTTCTTAAATAATCCTTAAATACATTTTTATATATTATCTTATTGAACAATCTACTTCATTCCCCAACATAGTTCAATGTTAAATTTTTAGTTAAATTGTAAAATTGCTTTCCCACCGTTAATTCAACACTTACTGACAACGACATTAGTCATTGATATTTTTATTAAGTCATAGTTTATCCTACCATTTATCCTTTAATACCTAGAACCTTATTTAAAATTCAAATTAGTATAATCTTGTACGTATTTTAAGCACTATTATATGGTTATGCTCTTTAAAAATGCACTTTGCTGTTTTATTTAGAGTATTTTAATTACTAATTGTTGCTTTCAATTTGATATATTAGTGTAGAACAAAGTTTTCTAATCATGCCGGTTATTGATTAAGTCCTAAATCCCTCGTAATGTTGGTAATCACAAACAACCCAAATTAAATATCTTAAACATATAAATGGACATTTTAAAGTGACTAAAATTATATTAATATTCATAAAAAATTTTCTACTTCTGCTTTTTCTACTTCTGTTTTATAATGAACCTAAAAAACTGCATTGCATATAAACTATTGCAACAACAAATTTAATTGATAAAATTAAACGATACCCACGAAAATGATTCATCATAACACTTAAAATGTGCACTCTTCCATTGTATGTAAACACTTCATTAAATCAGAGCCAGCCCCGTGTTAAAATATTCACTAAACGAATCTACCGCTAAAGAGAACAATTTAACAACTTTGATTAAACTCAGTTGGTTCTGCTCTCGGGATATAAATTTGAAATGTTTTATTGGGTTTTGCACCTCCAAAAAAGAGTAATTTAATTTGAATTGTTTTCAAATATTTGAGTAATTAAATATTTGATGATTAAACGGGTCTTAAATTAAAGTTCTGAGCTTTTAAAGTGGTATACTGAACTTAATTTGTTTATTTAACTTTATTTGTCAATATATTTAGTAAGGAATGTACAATAACTATTCAGTTTTTTGTTTAGTCCTTTTTTTTCTTTTTTTATCCGAACGCTATTGAATTATATACGGGAATTCGGGACCTAAGTACGGTACATTGCCGTCCTCGAGGTATACCTCTTTATATGAGGTCATACAATAAGTATTGGTCTCAAAATGAAGAAATATAAAAAAGAACAGTACTAGCCTCAGTAAGTAGTCATAGTGACAAGTGAATTAAATCAGAGACCTTATTTAATGGAGTGAAAGTCACAAAATACTATCTGAATGTATAGAAATTGTTGAATAAAAATCTAAATTCCGATATATTAGACTTTGATAGTAGGTTTGGTGGCGGTTTTGAAAATTCAAAGACCTTAACGATGACGTAAAATATGACATGAGCAAATAAATTTATTCTACAAAATTTCGTCGTTGTGAAAGGAAAATTGTTGTTAATTGTCGTCAATCTAGGTCTTGGAGAAAACTTAAGGTCGGGTTGTCGTCATTGCACTTTTTTGGGCAATCTATATTATATACATGTTAAGTTACGCTTAGGTTAATTTTTTGTATTAATTCCTCTTCATTAGCTTCGTTTGGTCCCTAACATATATATTGTATGCCTAATTTATTTACTAAACACCTAACATTGATTATAAAGATTTACAATTCTAAGTCATTACGTATTAAAAATATAAAATGCAATGGTATTTCAAAGTGGAAATCAAAAACTAATCCTCCACGAACGTAATAAGTAGCAAGTGAACGCAATTATAACAGTAAGCAGTTTGGATGCAAACATTTTAAAAACTTTCGTGTTTTTGCAGTCTAAAATCTTAATTACACACTCTGTAAAATTTAAATACATATATTACCAAGATATGAAGTATTAATTGAGTGGTTCTACCCAAAAAAATACCGGGTTTAATTGTATTGGCGATAAACACTTTCCAAGGAGTACATCCACACTTTTGAGTTGAGAGTTGAAAATGTATTTTTTGTGGTAAAAAACACACGAGATCGATATACAAAGTTTACTCTCTGCAATAATTCCTACTATTATTATAAATGCGAATGTCTGTTTGTTTGTTTACGCTCTCATGGGAAATCTACTCAACCGATCATCATGAAACTTTTCTCGCATCTTCTTGGAGATATCAGAAGTAACATACGATATTTTTTATAAAAAAATACGAAAGATAAATTGTTTTTTAACTCAAAGTGTATTTTATTATTTATTTGTTGCTAATAAACTAAATCAATGAAATATTCCAATTTTAGGTGTTAAGCGAATACAGGGTTAGGCAAAAGTCTGGACAACCCCAGTTAACATGTTTACACGTTGCAGTAGGAAAACAAAACTCGGCACATGTTAACAACATAAGAAATGGCACTTTCTCATCAACTACACAAATTTTGCCCTTGCCCCCAAAATGGGGTATTTTGGGGGCAGCCCCAAATTTTCAAATATAAACCCCTTTTGAGTGACCCCTCATTTTAAACAAGTTATCAAGAAAAATTAAATGGCGCAAACCGGAGGTCAATATCTCACCCATAAACAAAATGGCAGCCATTTCAAAATTTGAGAAGGGCAAGCAAGTTAAAGTATTTACACCTTCAATTAATCGATTCACGCTACAGTAGGAAAACCAAACTTGGCACATGTTATCAACATAACAAATGCAATTTTTTATCAAAGACACAACTTTGCCCCGATCCCCAAAATGGGGTGTTTTGGGGACAGCCCCAAATTTTCAAATATAAACCCCTATTGAGTGACCCCTCATTTAAAACCGTTTATCAAGAGAAATTAAATGGTGCAAAACCTAAGGTCGATATCTCACCCCTAAACAAAATGTCAACCATATCAAAAATTGAGAAGAAGGGGTGATTGACATTCAATAAAATTAAATCACAAAATAACTATTTTTAGAAACACTAATTTTTAGAATTGTTTTAGAATTGAACCTACTAGTTAATTTCTGCTACTGGGTTCAATTCTAAAATAATTCCAGAAATTCTCGATTCTAAAATAGCTATTTGTGTAATAAGAGCGTAAAGTACGTCATCGACACTCGAGAATTGTAGATGGCCGCACGAAGCGTCAGCTGAGTACGGCCAAACAATTCGAGAGCGGCAATGACTATTTTCGCTCGTAATACACACAAGATTTTTTATTGTATACAAAATATCATTTAGATTATTTTTGATTTGTTTCTGTTAGAACACAATGTTAACTATCAAACATAACCTCAAACTAAAAAAGAAGCAATTACTAAAAGACAACAATGAATAACAGCTGTAGCGTGGTTTGTAATAACAGCTGATTTAAAATTGCTGTTTGATCTAGCGTGCGGTAAAGAATCACTGCCGCTCTAGAGCGGGAAAGAAACGGAAACCGGAAATGAACTGTTTTACATTGGGGTTACAGGTGTGTCAATGCAATTATTTCCATGCAGTGGTAGGAAAAAGCTATTTTCCGATTTAGTTATAACGAATGTCAATTAACCCTTCTCGAATTTTAAAATGGCTGCCATTTTGGTTAGGGATGAGATATCGACCTCCGGTTTATGCCATTCAGTTTCTCTTGATAAACCGTTTAAAATGAGAGGTCACTCAATAGGGTTTATATTCGAAAATTTGGTGCTGCCCCCAAAATACCCCATTTTGGGGGTCGGTGCCAAGTTGTGTCTTTGACGAAAAACTGCATTTTTTGTGTTAATAACATGTGCCAAGTTTGGTTTTCTTACTGTAACGTGTTAAAAGATTAATTGGGGGTGTCCAGACTTAAACTTGCTTGCTGCCCTTCTCAAATTTTGAAATGGCTGCCATTTAGTTTAGGGGTGAGATATCGACCTCCGGTTTGCGCCATTTAATTTCTCTTGATAAACCTTAAACGGTTTCTCGAGTGGCAATGACGTATACGTCAAATAAAGTAAATGTAAAGTATACTTTACGCTCTTATTACACTAATAGCTATTTTAGAATCGAGAATTTCTGGAATTATTTTAGAATTGAACCTAGTAGCAGAAATTAACTAGTAGGTTCAATTCTAAAATAATTCTAAAAATTCGTATTTCTGAAAATAGTTATTTTATGATTTAATTTTATTGAATGTCAATCACCCCTTCTTCTCAATTTTTGATATGGTTGCCATTTTGTTTAGGGGTGAGATATCGACCTTCGGTTTTGCACCATTTAATTTCTCTTGATAAACGGTTTTAAATGAGGGGTCACTAAATAGGGGTTTAAATTTGAAAATTTGGGGCTGTCCCCAAAAGACCTCATTTTGTGAGCAGGGGCAATGTTGTGTAGTTGATGAAAAAGTGCAGTTTTTTTATGTTGTTAACATGTGCCGAGTTTGGTTTTCCTACTGCAACGAGTTAAAAAGTTAACTAGGGGTGTCCAGACTTTTGCCTGACCCTGTATATAGGGTGAACGTAGCTAACGAGCTAAACCTGACGTAGGAAACGCGTGCCAAAGTTGCGGAATAAAGATAGTTTTGATTATTTGTTCCTTTATTCGAGACAAGCATATTTTACAGCATGGGATCTAGAGATTATCTCCGTTCCTAGTTTCCTGTCTGACCGTCTGATGTAATTTTTTATTAGCTCATAAGATCTTAAGAGCATACGAGGCATAGAGTAACTTAGCATGACTGTTACGTAAGTCAAAACTAATTTGCTTGTGAACGTTGCCATTAATACAGTTTTCGGTTTCAAAATGGCGGTCATTTAAAATTTGTTCATGGCTTAATTTCTTAAGAAAAATTATTATAAATTAACAAAATAATTAAAATTTGTAAATTTAAATAAAATTTTACAAATTTTAATCGTGTTTTACTCCATTGATATTACTTTAAAATCATTGATTAATAAATTTTTAAATTCACCCTTTTGAAACGAAAAACACTTAGAGATGTCAAAATACATAAGTAAATTAGTCTTGACATACATAATAGCCATTCCAAGTTTAATTTCAAGACCACAAGTTATTTTTAAAATATTATGAATGAAACAAAAATGACATTTGGACGTGCACGCAGAAAACTAGTCACCGAAAACCCCTGGTTTATTGTAAAATTAGTTTGCCTCGATGCAAGGAACGGATGATAATTGTTCTAATATAATATGTTAATATACAAAAGGATTCCAGAGAGTTCTGGGACACTCTGTATAATATAATATCCTGTTTGGCTGCATATAGGATGTTTCAAGGCGAAACCGCGTGGTTCAGTATCTTGCATACATGAATCCATTTAATTATCGACAGTGCATAGTATCACTGACATTGATACTAGGCATTAGCTTATCCCCCCCCCATCATCCCATTTAACACACAGCTGGGAAGGTGTAATGTATCTTGTGATACTTTCCTTGACACCCATGGCAACTCCAAGTCAGGGGTGGCACTTGAATTATTAATAAAATGCTCTACTTTAAGTTAATGTACTCATAAATCTTAAATGTCAATGTATTTAATGTTTATCGTAAAATTATTTAACGATTTTTTACAACTAAGAAGTAACACCTGTTTAAAAATAACCCATTTTTGAAATAATGTTAGACAGTTGAAAAAATATTTGTTTATTTTATGTTTTGAATTTATTTTGGTGTTTCATTCCAGTAAAATTGTTTATGATTATGTGACTGACTGTGATGACAGTAATTTTAAACAGTAATAAAGAGAGAAAAATAAGGTAGGCCTAATGTTGAAAATTTCTATAAATAGTACTTAGATATATACTGAAAACTATATACTAGTTATAACAACTTTAGGTTGATGAGAAATTTTAAACCATCGAATTCTTTTTATAACTATAAAAAGACGTTCCACTTCAAAGAGACTAAATACACAAATGTAAAATAAGGAAAACCCTTTCAATTAAAAGCAAGATTGAACGTTAAAAGATGCACAGAGATAAAGTAAAAATGTAATGTAGGAATAAAAATAAAAATTTCGCAATTAAGTAAAGAATTATCATCACGGTTTGTACAGCGCTCCTTTTAATATTATTTATTTTGAAAGCCGTTACTCATAATTCAAGTTTCTTTTTGTTCGTATTATAGTCCCAATGTGAAATGAATGTTTTAAAAGAAAAAAAAAAAAAACTTTCCAAGGGCAGTGACCTAAACATTTGTTTTGGACTGAACAGGTATTGAAAAAACCTAAACTACTTTTATTGCTTTCCTATAGGTGTTTTCAGAGTAAATCATGTCACATCTAAAAAAGTTTATGTTTTTTAAACAAATACGAACCAACCAATAGGAATAAAACTACTACTAAGGCGTAGGGAAATGTTAAAATACAGATTGGTACCATAGGCAGGTATAATAAAATAGTGTGCTATTAAAAAAAATATGTATTTTTATTAAGTGGTATGGGTGGAAATTTATAATGACAATAAACTCTTACCATTAGGAATGCGTTTTATACCATTTATGAGAAAGTAATGAAGAAAGTACATAAATGTTTAACCACATAACATTTTTGTGTCTTATGCATACAATCTATAATTATTGAATAAAGGAATATAATTGTGTGATAAGAAAATAGTTCTAATATATTTTTGTAAAAGAATTATTGTATAATTTGTTCCCTAATTTATCGGTTTTTTATATGTTGTGTTAATAGAAGAAGTGGAATAAAACTATTAAGTAATTTTAAATATTTATGTAACAAGGTGAGATAAAAGTATCAGAATCAATAAGTAGAGAAGCAAGCTTTGCGTGAAATATGGCCCAAACACTGGCCTTCTCCCAGGAGAGGGATTTATTTTCCGGTAATGCTAGAAATAGAATAACTTAAAAGCCAATTTTTGTGCTATGCGATTCGTAAAATAATTTAATGCATATAGAATGCATATAAAGGTAACAATATTTTAATCTGAAAAAGCTATACCTAGTTGTGTAGTATAAAACTATATATTTTTATAATGTACAGTGATTTTTAAAAGCCAGTTTAATAGTAAAATAAAAAACTCCTATCATCTTCATCAAATCACACAAATAGATTGAACTAACATGATTAAAACGAATACTAGGTATAATTGTAACTCAACAAGCTCATGTTTTAAGTTCTTAAACACTTATCAATCTTATTAATATCAACATGTTGATTCTCAAACAATAAAAAATTACGATATCACCTTGTAAAGTAAAAAAGGACATTTGGAAAATAGTTTAAACTTGCGAACAAAATTGTTATCAGACTAAGTTATCCGAAATAATATTATTAATTTTATTTTGTATCTGGTGTTTTAGTTTTGTTTATATGTTTTTAACGAGTCACTTAGTAGATTATTTCTTTAATTAAATAACGATTATTTTTCAAATATATCAATAAACTAGCAAGGCAATACATAAGTTATGGAAACATGTGTTTGGACAGACGTTTTACTCACCTTTCAAAATATTTTTTTCTTAGTGGATACCGTCAGTATCTTTTTGAAAGCTTTTCGAACCTATTATTTGTCGTGTTGCCATGCGGGGGTTATTGCACTCAAGATGCAGTTGCAGCAGGGTGTCGGTGACGCCCGTGTTGTATCGGTGATTGGTGAGTTACACGTCTGTCACTGGGTGATTGATTGAAGAGCCAAAGGAACCAACTGTGCAATCAGACGGGCGACAAGCCATCAAACCATCATATACTGCCTTCACCTTGAAACAACATTGGCTTTGACTGCGGTAGGTGTGGGAACTGCGAAAATGTTGTAACACAATTGTGGTTTGATTTTAATTTCAAGAAACAACGTTTTCACTATTTTTCCATAGCCTAAGTGATAAAGATTGAGGTGATTTCTATATTAAGTTTATTTTGAGAATCTCGAGAAATTTCTGTGGTGAGTGAAAAAATCAATCGGAACAAAGTTTGTTTTAATATTTCAATGCAATGCTCATCCATCCATGAAATTTCCACTGTTGAAAAAAAGATAAGGTCGTTTTGCCAAGAGTCTCTGAGTGCTAAACGAGCGGAAATGTGCAAAGGGATGATAGGAATTTATGTCGAACTGAAATAATATAATTAATAAATCAAAAGTACTGCAACAAAGTAAAAGACCAAACTAATTCAATATAGTCATACAATTATAACTAGATGTTACCCGTCACGGCTTCGCCCGTGATTAAATTCATTTTACATGTAATAATATCTCTTTAAAGAGCAACGAAATCTTCTTTCTTAAGAATTGTGTAAGCAGAGCATTGAATTTTGCAAGAAAAATTTTTCTTAATGAGCAAAGAGGAACGAATATGTCAAATTTCAAACCCCATAGACCTTACGTCGGGGGCTCTAAAGGACGTCAAAAACTATATTTGCAAAACCATTTTTTATTTAGTAGGCAACATAACAAGTAAAAAGGTACGTTCACGTCTAATTTCAACCCTGTACAGCTACAACCCTGTTACTTTATATATAGTAATTTTGAAGTCCAGTGGGGCGGAGCCCTAAAGACTTCAAAGACTTTATTTTGAAAAACCTTTTCTTAGTGAGTACATATGAGTAAAAAGGAATGTCCACGTTAAATTTTTGCCGTAGAGTAATTTTGAAGTCCAGTGGGACGGAGCCCTAAAAGACATCAAAAACTATCTTTGCATAACCATTTCTTAGTGAGTACAAATGAGTAAAGAGGAATGTCCAAGTCTAGTTTCAACCCCGTATGAGAGTATAGAGTAATTTATAAGTCCAGTGGGGCGGAGCCCTAAAGGACTTCAAAAACTAAAGGACTTGCATAACTGTTTCTTCATGAATACACATGAGTAAAGAGAAACGTCCACGTAGAATTACGTGATTACGTAGACCCTGTAGGCTCTGTAGTAATCATGAAGTCCTGTGGGGCAGAGCCCTAAAGGCATACAAAACTATATTTATAAAACCGTTTCTTAGTGAGTACATATGAGTAAAGAGGAATGGCTACGTCAAATTTCAACCCCATATGCTCTAGAGTATATTTTGAAGTCCAGTGAGGCGGAGCCCTAAAGAACTTCCAAAACTATATAATAATAATCTTTATATTTGCGAAACTGTTTCTTAGTAAATACTTGTGAGCAAAGAGGAACATCAATGCAAAATTTCAACAATGGATGCAATAGAGTAATTTTGATGTTCTGTGAGGCGGAGTCCTAAAGGACTTCAAAAACTATATTTGCAAAACCCGTCCTTTGTGAATACCTTTGAACAGAGAGAAATGTCAATGCCAAATTTCAACCCCATTGGCCCTAGACCAAATTAATAAACCCGAGGGGTGGAGCCCTGAAGCTTTCCTGAATGCTTTCCAAGAGCGTTTCTTAGTGAGCACCGATGGGCGAAGTGGATCTCCCATTGAAAACGTTCCAAATAATTCTCTTAGGTCATATGGTTTTTCAGATATGTTTTTCCTAGATTCATATTAAAAATTGGCCATAAGAATAACATTAGAAATTTTGAAGTCCGGTGTGGCGGAGCCCTGATGGAATTTTGCAAAACCGTTTCTTAGTGAGCACCAATGTGCAAAGCAGAACGTCCATGCCAAATTTCAACATCGTAGGTCTTATAGTTTTCTATATTCGTTGTTTCCTAGATTTGTATAAAAAATTGGCCATAAGGATAACATTAGATAGAAATTTTGTGTGGCAGAGCCCTGATGGAATTTTGCAATGTCGTTTCTTAGTGAGCACCTATGAGCAAAGAAGAACACCCGTGCTAAGTTTTAACATTCTAGGTCCTATAGTTTTTGAGATTCGTTGTTGCTTTTTTTTGTATAAAAAATTGGCCATAAGGTTAACATTAGATAGAAATTTTGATGTCCTGTGGAGATCTGAAGGAATTTCGCAAAACCGTTTCTTAGTGAGCGTTTTTGAGCAAAGAGGAACGTCCATGCCAAATTTCAACCCTCTATACCCTATGGTCATTGAAATACTCTGATACATGAGTGAGTAGTATTTGACAAATATATAGTAGATAAAGTGTCATCTTCTGAGGTATAAAACATTTTAAAAGCTTTTCATTAAATATTAGTTTTGCAGTATAGTATAGAGATCTTAGACAATAAAGGAAATTAATGTCTTTCAGAAATTATTTACTCTGACTGTACAAGAAAAAGCTTTGCAGACATAATGAAGTAAGTACATTATCATCGTCGAGGATCAAAGCAGTCGCTGGTGTGTGTCTACTCTAAACTGATCCTAACTTTGTTTGATGCGATTCTCAACTAACTCGACAAGGACTGTACAATGTAAATGTGGTATTTTTAGACTCTACTGGGCACTTCTGTTAAAATTACCGGGTGTCCACAAAAGAACTGAAACATTTTAAAGACTGATAACAAATAAGATACCATGTTTTATGATTTATACGAATTTAAAGCTTAAATTCTCAAGTTTTATAAAAAACTTAATATAATGCAATATGCGCACCATTAGTGACTCGGCATAATTTTAAACAAAATTAAACCTCTTCCTAGGGTTAAACTAATTTATGTAAAGTGGTCAGTGCTTCAGGGGATATTGCATCAACACCTGCAACTATTCTCTGTCGGAGGTGATTCAGATCCCGAATCTGCACCAAGTAGACGTCATTATTTTTATTTCCCCCAAGGAAAAAGTCCAGAGGAGTCATATCTGTACTCCTAGAAGGCAGTTGGATGGGCCCTTCTTTTCTAATCCAACGATCGCCGAAACGTGTTCTCGCTTTGCGTGTGAAACGCTTCTCGCACACGCAAACTGTGATGTGGTGGAGCTCCATCTTGTTGAAAATAGAGAAGGCCATTCTCCATCTCATTGTCATCCAACTGTGGGGAAACAAACTCCTCTAACATTTAACAATAAATGACACAGTTTATAGAGTTTTCCCTAAAAAATGGAAGAACCTAGAACTTTATTGTGCATACCAAACTTTCAACTTGGGAGAGTCACGTTAATATTCAATGCACTCATGAGGCTGTTGCCTATTTGAACTCATAATAACAGCTGATTTTTGTTCAATGATTAACACACATAACTCCAATGAAGCTTGTGTAAACACTAACGAGGAATGCCAACAGTTTAAATTAGTTTAAAATAAAATAACGTTCACAATTTGAAAAAAAATTAAAATTTTACAATTAATGTTGATAACTCAATAGTGCTCATATCAAGTTATACAAATTTTCTAATAAAACTTGAGAATTTTACCTATAAAAGCACATATAAAACATTAAACATAGTCTTTTATTTGGTTCAATATAGGCCATTAAAATGTTTCAGTTCTTTTGTGGACACCCCATATTATTAACAGATTTTCTACTCCTAATCACAATGAAAGTCATATGTTAAGTTTAAACAATTTCTTAGACATTGACCATTGTTATATTATTTTAATTACTATGTAAATATTTTTTATGATATATCAATCTAAAATTATGATATGGAATCTTATGATATGATATGAAATTATGATCCTTAAGAATCTGGATCATTGTTTTGTAATTTTCCAAAAAAGTAATGTTTTTTTCTAAAAATTGACGAGCTGTGAACGAATGATTTAATTTTAATACAGTAATTTAATATGCTGTAAAAAAAGCTTTACAATTCTGTTCTACAAGAATTTAGGTCCTTGTCTCAATATAGTTTTAAACTAATCTATATCTATAAAAGAGGAAGTATGTATATATATTTGTATATATATATGTATGTTGCCTATAGACTCCGAAACCGCTGAACAGATTGTAATGAAACTTTCAGGCATTATTAAGCATTATTCAAGGATGGTTTGTGTGAAGTTTGGTGCAAATCTGTCCAAAGGGCTCTGACCCAGAGGGCATACAATGGTGCAGTGTTGGGTTTTAGAAATTTAGTGTTTACAAAAATGAACTGCTGTAATTAAAAAATTTGAAAGTTTCATTTAAGCAGATGCTTATAATCATAGAAGTAACCAGATGTGAGGTATAATGTTGATGTTTGTGTTGTCTTTATGGCTCTGCCCTACAGAAGCTCACAATTACACTAAAAGCCTACAGGTGGTGAAATTTGACATAGACGATTCTCTTTGTCCATAGATGCACCATAGGTCCATAGGTTTTGCAAATATAGTTTTTTAAGCTCTTTAGGGCTCCACCCCACTGGACTTCAAAATTACTTTAGGACCACGGGGGTTGAAATTTGATGGACGATGCTCTTTACCCATAGGTACTCACTAAGAAACGATTTTGCATATATAGTTTTTCAAGCACTTTAGGGCTCCGCCTCACTGGACATTGAAATTACTTTAGGACCTTCGAAGCTGAAATTTGACATGGACGATTCTGTTTGCTTATAGGTACTCACTAGGAACCGGTTTTGCAAATATAGTTTTTTAAGCTCTTTAGGGCTCCACCCCACTGGACTTCAAAATTACTTTAGGGCCACCGGGGTTGAAATTTGATGGACGATGCTCTTTACCCATAGGTACTCACCAAGAAACGATTTTGCAAATATAGTTTTTTAAGCAGTTTAGGGCTCCGCCTCACTGGACATTGAAATTACTTTAGGACCTCTGGAGCTGAAATTTGACATGGACGATTCTCATTGCTCATAGGTACTCACTTGGAAACTGTTTTGCAAATATAGTTTGTTAAGCTCTTTAGGGCTTCACCCCACTGGACTTCAAAATTACTTTAGGGCCATCGGGGTTTAAATTTGATGGACGATGCTCTTTACCCATAGGTACTCACTATGAAACAATTTTGAAAATATAGTTTTTGAAGCTTTTTAGGGCTCTGCCCCATTGGACTTCAAAATTACTTCAGGGTTAACAGGGTTGAAATTTAACATGGACGTGCCTCTTTGCTCACAGGTATTTAGAAAGAAAGGGTTTTGCAAATATAGTTTTTGAAGTTCTTTAGGGCTCCGCCCCACTGGGCTTCGAAATTATTTTAGGGCCACCGGTGTTGGAATTCGACAGACGATTCTCTTTACTCTTAGGTGCTTACTAAGAAACAGTTTTGCAAATATAGTTTTTTTAAGATCTTTAGAGCTCCGCCCCACTGGACTTTAAAATCACTTTAGGGTACCGGGGTGGAAATTATATGGATGACTCTTTTTGTTCATAGGTTCTCACTAAGAAACGGTTTTGCACATGTCGTTTTTAAGCACTTTAGGGCTCCGCCCCACTAGACTTTAAAATTACTTTAGGGACACCGGGGTTGAAATTTGATGTACGATTCTTTTTGTTCATAGCTACTCACTAGGAAACGGTTTTGCAAATATAATTTTTAAGCTCTTTAGGGCTCCGCCCCACTGGATTCAAGAATGGTTATGCAAATATATTTTTAGTAGGGCTGTGGGCTTTACTGGGCTTTAAATTAATTTAGGGCCTCTGGGGTTGAAATTTGACATGGTCGTGCCTCTTTGCTCATAGGTGTTCTTGCATTTGCAATTTCGATCAATAAGAAACGAGGCAAACTTTGACTATTCTGGGTTTAAATTTGCAAAATGCCTGTTTACCCTTTGGCTTTACAGTAATATTAATATACTTACTTTCTATGCCATTGGCTTTTTTTGTTATATTTAAAAACTTAAAAGTTAACTTATCTTTATTTGTTATATTAAAATAGCTTTATTTATGTAAACAACTTAATTTAGCGCAGCAACGCGCGCCGGGTAACTGCTAGTACTTAATAAAATGTTAATGAGCGGAATTTATATAATGCTAATAGCTTTTTAAACATAATCTCAAATAACTTTAAATTGTAAACTTTTATTGTTTTAAATCTTATTAACTCTTAAGTTCCATTTTAGTTTTCAAAGTCATTATCCAGTACATAAATATTTTAATTGGAATAGTGGTATATTGTACAATTGTCAAAACATATTTTATGAGCCTATTATAACAATAACGATTCGGATTCTAATAAAATTTGTTTCGTAAAAAACATAAAAACATACCACATTATGGAAGATAGCCTACTGTTTAAGAGGATGTTAAACCCCCGCGAAAACGGACGTAAAAATACTCCCGCGCGGTAGCATATCCTGGCGTTATATCTCAACGTGCAATAATAAACTATATACCAAATTAAAGATAAAGACATTTCCCACTAACTTCGCTTTTCCATTTTTCGCTATTGTTAAAAATACAGCTTATACGAGCATTTGAATTTAACCAAATTTAACAATTTTTTTAAGAAATGTAACTAAGTAACTACGTAAGTAATCAAAAAGTTAAAAAGCGAAGTTAGTGTTGAATTTTATTGTCTTTAATATGGTACCTAATATACGGTATTAAATCCAATAGCGTAGCCGTAATATGCTACCGCGCGAAAGCATGCATAAGCTGATAGTGGCGACCCTAGCGACACTTACCGAAAACATCTCGCGGCGGATGAATACATACTTCATTCATCTGAGGCAGACGTATTCCTCACCCCGTCCACCTGTAATCACTATCACTGTTATCATTCCTCCGTGTAGTGTTGGTTGTGGTCTCAGTGCAAATTGTTAGTCTTATAATTATGTTTATATACGGAAGTTTTTTCACTTATTCTTGGAGTACGTCTTCTTCGTGATCACACTTCCTTGCCAAAATAATAAAAAAAACGTCACTAAAGGAAAAAAAGGTAGAAGAATAATAGAGGTGGAGAATATTTTGCAGAGTGGAGGATCTTGAAACACTTTGCAAATTTGTTCGAAAATATAAAGTTGTCAATATTGACATCAGAGCTCATGCTGTTCCTGGCCCATGTAAAACCGATACTGACTAATGATTCAAATGATGAACAAAATAATTCATGATGTTCAAAACACAGCAGTAGGCCTACTACTTATGAATATTTTTAACCTTATTGTTACATTTAAATAATTACAATAATCCCTACTAATATTATAATGTTAATGCGTCCGTTTGCTTGTTAGGCTTTCACGCGAAAACTAATTAACCGTTCATCATGAAACTTTGTATACATATTCGTAGAGCTATCAAAAGAAACATAGGATACTTTGATTTAAAAAATGTTTTTTACATAAAAATTTAAATTGTTTGTAAAAAAATTAAATCTCTATTTTATTTATTTTTATTAATTGCCAAGAAACGCAATGAAATGCAATGAAAAATTCCAAGTTTAGGTGTTCCAGCAATTTCTTATATATAGGGTAAACGTAGTGAACTAGCTAAACCTGACGACGGTTAAGCGTCACGGAGAGTGAGAATAGCGAACGAGCTGAACCTGACGGCAGGTGAGCGTGACGGCGAGTATGCGTAACGAACGAGCTAAACCTGGCGAGTAACATGAGCGAAGCCACAAAAAAGCTAGTTATTGATAAATTTACCGATTTTTATCAGTAGAAACAAAGTAAATTTCAAAATTTCGTATAAAAAATTCAGAAATTAACTGGCCACGTTAAATAATAGTTATAACTAACACAGATTATTATTACACTACAGTCATTACTTTAATTTACAAATACCGAGTCGGATAACAGGTTAATTATTTTTAAGAGTAGATCGATTACGTCACTCACTCGTCCTCTTAGAAAAATATAATTCTATCCTATACGTTAATACGAGTAAGGTATATTTGTATGTATGTATGTTTGCACACGGATCTAAAAACGGCTCGAACGATTTTCTCCAAACTTTGAAAATAACTAACTTATTTCTGGACAAAAATAATATAAATACAGCTCTCAGTGACAGGAAAAATGTTATTTCTTTGTAATATTTAATTGAATTTTATAAAGTTTCAACATTGGTTTTATGGAATTAAAAATCAAAACAGAAATAATGAAAACAACTGACTCAGCTGTCAAATTGCACACCATGTGTTCCAAATTAAACATGTGATTTTGCATGGCAGCTAGTTACTGTTATGAATGTTACTGGTATCAGAAATACCATGGGGACAGTCAATTTACTGATAATAATAATTCAAACAGGTGACTAAGTCAACGCTGTGCATAGGATTGTCATATTAGTTACTAAAAAAATCAGAAACACATATGATAAATATCTTTTCTCCTAAATTATCGGGGTTATAAAAGAAGAAAATGATAAAAATTTTATCCCTGAACACTATACATTTTTCAATTAAAACCCATATTAAATGTTTGTAACTTTGTAAATGATAAACAATGCTTTAGTTTGTACTTAAAAGAGTGAAAATAATTTTGTGAACAGTTTTTGGATGTTTATGTAAGTTAGTAAATTAAAACCAAATAATTGATTGTATTATTTTTTATTATTTCAAAACAGAAAACTTTTCTATTTTCATAAATTGTTAGGTGTGTCATGAATTTTCAGCACTGGATTTCAGTAGTTCAGAATGTTAAAATCACCCCTGCGTGCATCAGATATCTGTGTTCTAATATTTCGCACAGCAATATATAAATAAGGTTCAGTTTATATTAAATAAATCTGTCAAAATGGTATATTTAAGTTTTGTGTAGAATCGGTGGAACATAAGCGTGTTAGTCTAATTCTTTTGTAAAACATTGAATATACTGTACATACTGATATGTAGGTCGTACATACTGAAAGTCGTTCTAAAATAAATGAAGTAAAAAATCAATTTTCATAACATAGATATCAAAATATTTCATATGGAGACATACTTATGGGTAATGTAAATTAACTAATAGTTAATGTAATTTGACATGTTATACTAAAAAAATTACGCGTCGAAGAAACAAAAATGTTAATATTTGTTTTAAATTTGGAAAAAATATTTGAAAGATAGATAAAAACGGAATGAATGCAGAAAGATACAAATATTTTGGCACGTCTCTATACAGGGCCCACTTTCAATATTTGCTTGTGTGTGTTTATTGCTCAAGCTTCTCATTAACACGTGCTCAAACCTAGAAATGTTTGCTTACACCTTCCTCATTTACTTTTAAAATAAGCATGGATGTACGTAAAAATAATTATTTAAAATGTGCATTGAGAAAAATATTTCATGTATTTGGAAATATATATTTTTAGATAAAATTATTAAATTTTAGTGGTTAATTTTGGAATAGGTTTGTTGCTTTTAACAAAGTTCATTGTTTACAGACGTATTGCAATATAATTTGCAAACATAATATAGTTATTTATTAAACTGTAAAAGTAAAAAAATCTGTATATTTAACAACAGAAATAATCAAAAGATATATTTACCAATTTATTAAATTTTCATCAGGCTTTGGAACCCGTCTACAACAGCAAATGTGGAATTGAAATCACCTCTGGCCCTTGGGATATCCTCAGCTAGCATTTGAAATTATAATTTTGTTTTCTCTTTTATGAAGTACCAAATAAAAGAAGATAAAACCAATTGAATAATAGCGTGTAAGACGGTGAATGTTGTTGTTGTTGTTGTTGTTTTTTTTTTTTTTTTTTTTTTTTTTTTTTGTATACGTAATAAAAAACAAATAATCGTATTCTCATCACATGGTGTAAAAACTAGAGGTATTATCGCGGAAAATTTAAGACGATAATTTATGACAGACATTACACATTTTCTCAGTTATTTCTTCTCGTGTGTTTCTTTAGGTGTTTAAGACATTTATCACTGTAAATATAAAAGAAAACTAATACGTTACGTATAACTGAATAATGATGATTTGTGTGTCCAACAACTAATAAGTTGATTTAGCGGGTCCACTGCTAGCGACGGGCGCAAATTTTAATTCTCCTCAAGTCATTAAAACTGTGAAAGAATGTACAGGGTGGTGCAAAAAAAGTATAGCCGAAATAAATTGTTAAAAGTGTACTAAGACAGAGGTTACAAGACTCTTAATTACACAAAAACATGTTCTACATGTCTTCCTTCATGAGCCACAACATACTCCATCCGGTCCAAGATCTTCTGAACCATCCCAGAGCACTGCTGGCCGGAAATGTTTCTTAACTTTAATGCAATAGCTCTTAGAGTATCCCAGGACAACTTTAAAACTGGTTTATACTAGTTGCGAAGTTGACATTGGGTACAGCAAACGAAGTTGTCATAACACTGTGGTAAGTCTTTTGGCTGTCCACTATGACAATTTCCCTTCCTTCATAATCCATTCATGTTCAAGACAGTGGGGGGTCAATGCGAACTGCATGTAAGCCCCTAGTTGGAACATATGTAGACAGCAGGGGGTGAGGAGAAATGCTATGGGCATCGAAACCCCTAGCTGGAACATATGTTCAAGACAGCAGGGGGTGAGGAATGCGACGGGCATAGAACCCCCTAACTTGAACATGAGTGGACAGTCCCGTGTCTCACCCTTTCTCTTCCTTCAATATCCCATCCTTCCGGGGGCTTGCGCAAAATGCCCATTAGAGGCAGACGTGCTCAACGGTTCGGCCGGGGTCTCCTTATCCACCAATAACAACAACAACAACTCTTAGAGTTTGGGTATACTTTTTTTTGCACCACCCGGTATGAAGAACACCAATATACAGTATAACGGTGTATATGGTAATATTTTGATAAAGAAATGATAAAAATCACACTATGAAAAATAAGAAGTTATAAATGATAAGTCATAAATTTCTTTAAAGTGAAATTTAAATTAATTTTATGTTACCATAAAAAGCAAGGTAAAAATAGTTTACTAAATAATTAATTTTTACTTTGATCAAAGACCTAAAACATTACAGCATTACATTTTATTTTACATTAGTTCCATGCGACTAACTTTATGAACTGCATTCCGTGTTAAAGCTTACTTTCAGTGAGTCTTTCTTTTTATTTTTAATCTACTGAAAACTTATAACAAAACTGTCTTACAAATTCATAACAAAATTAATCTTACATCAGAACTTTTTATTGAAAATCTGTTAACCATAGAGTTTTCAACATATTAAGGCATGGTTTTGTAAAAAAATTATGCAAATTCGTTTTAAGAAAAAATATTCATTTACTTTTTTATTTTATTTTATTTTCCCAGAAATATATAATATTTAACAAGTTACTTTTGGGTGTAATTTAAATCTTACTCGTTGTGAAAGTTTGTATTTATATAGATATTAAGACTTTAGAAATTCATTGATTTTATAATGCATAAAAACATGGACTTCTAAAGACTCTTTAAAATAATACTTAATCTTTGAAGAAACCAGTGTTAAAATAATAATAGGTAATTTAAAACCCAATTAATTAACAACGATAAAGAACTTTTAATTAGATAAATTGAAAACTTTTGAACGACGTTTAATAATACGTAGTAATATCGTTAATATTTAATCAACTATTCATTAATTATGACATTGTCAAGACTTAATCATGATTATAATGTTAATCACACGACTTCCCTTTTTATTTTTATATCCTTTAAAATATAAATGTATTAACTTTTGCCATCTTAGAGGATGCATATAGGACATAGTTAAATGTTAATATTATTACAGAGGGAGTTGGTATTTTTGTAATAGTATAAAGTACTGCCAATAAATACTACAAAATGATAAAATATCTGCATTTGAAAAGCTATTTAAAATTATTCGTAGACAGTCTGTTCTAGTTTATAGAATACAGTGTTTTTAAATTAGGACATTATATTCTTTTTGTGCTTTGGCAGATCTCCCTTCGACAACAAATAGCTCTATTTGCAAACATTTCTGATGACATCGCAGAGCTAAAATGCCGTAGCATTCGCTCGATTCAGATTTGAAATATATTTAGTTCTTATTTTCTCATTTTTAGTGGCAAAGCCACAATCTTGATCCAACTAGCGACATTATCCCTGCAAAATTATTATTTATGTAGATCATTAATTTTATCAAATATAAATACTGAAACAGTATGAGGAAACTAACGATAATGCAGGAAAGGAATAATAATTAACATGCACTATCATAAATACATCAATCATATTAAATACTAACAGTTCCGTGAGTTTTTTACTGTAGTCACACAAATAGAAAATGTTTTTTTTCTAATAATACTCTGGGTATCCAGTCCTTTTTGAATCATAAACCTCTATATTTTTGCAATTCTAAGAGAATATGACAGTATTTTCATAGAGTAATAAATTCTGTTTCTGGCTCCATCCATAAACCAATCAAAATAAATAAAAATTTATATTGTAATATATAAATATATATTATTCGTCATTATAAATTTTGATGTGCCATTTATTATACACGGTGTAAACAGAGTCAGTTTATTTTTTTTTTTTTTTATTTGTTAAAATAAACAAATTTTGTTTCGGTGGTGATTGTAGCTCAACACAGAGTACCTTTTGACGTTATCAAACATTTTCAGTAATGTTAGGGGGACGGCCCGCCAGGAGTCAGAAATAGTTTTAAAAGTAAGCGTAGTTTGATATGCACATCAAATTGAAGGTTTCACTTTGCAGAGCAAAATGTTGCAAAGTAAACTTAAAATGGATAACCCAGACCGAAAGGGCGGGCGTTCAAAGTTTCCATTAAAATAATATGGATAAAACTTATAAATGCAATAGCTTTCCTAATACTCAACATTTTGACGTCGGGTTTGTGGCTAATACTGCAAATGCAAAGACTTTTAAAATTATGTATGATGTGACAGAGGCTAAAGAAGTTCCAATTTAATCACTCCCTATGGGACGTCCCCCAATGAAGTATTACAGAAATATGCTTAGGCTTTTGTCACATAGTTTTAAACGTCTTTGCATTTGTAGTAATTATCCACAACTCAAACTTAAAAAAGTTGAGTAGTATGAAGGTTATTGGATTTTTTATTTTTACCCATATATTTTTAATGGAAACTTTGAACGCCTACCATTATTATGTGGATAATCCATTTTATGTCTAGTTTGCAGCATTTTACTTGTGGGCCGTTCCCCTAACATGACTAAAAATGTTTGTTACGTCAATAGGTTTTTTGTGTTAATATACTAACATTCCCCAAACGATATTTGTTAATCTCAACAAATAAAAAAAGAAAATAAAGGGAGGGGCGGACTTTTTTTACACCTGGCATTCGCACCTGTGATCCTATTTTTAAAACACTCAGCATTTGCATTCTTATACAGTATACAGGGTGAGTTTCTTAAAGTGATCCAATAGCTAACTTTTTTATTTTAAAATTGACAGTATACTTCTTATGGGGGACCCCCTTTACTTTTTTGTTCTGGTTTCAGATATGTATTTCACTTTTCAAAAATTCCCGCCATTTTTCCAATATGGCGGCCAACTTTAAAATTTCTTACGGAACACCCTAAATTTTATGGTTTTTTTTGAAATTTCCATGTTATTTTAAGACTTTTTTGTTCTTTGTCATTTTTCTCTAAACCTAACAGTTAGGGAGCTAGAGGCAATTGAAGTTCATTTTTAGTTCCATAAGAATAACATGGGGCAAACTTTATCTGCCCATATCTCCGAAACCATTGATAAAAATATAAAATACTCATGAATAAAAATGTCTTAAATTGATGTTTTAAGAACATTTCACTAATAAAAATGATCATTTACGCATAAATTAACTTCTTTCCAATAAGGCGGACAAAATATAAATTTTACAAAAAAAAGTTTTTGTTATTATGAAAAAAATGTTTTTAAAACATCAATTTAAGACATTTTTATTCTTGAGTATTTTTTATTTTTATCAATGGTTTCGGAGATATGGGCAGATAAAGTTTGCCCCATGTTATTCTTATGGAACTAAAAATGAACTTCAATTACCTCTAGCTCCCTAACCGTTAGGTTTAGAGAAAAATGACAAAGAATAAAAACGTCTAAAAACGACATGGAAATTTCAAAAACACCATAAAATGTAGGGTGTTCCATAAGAAATTTTAAAGTTGGCCGCCATATTGGAAAAATGGCGGGAATTTTTGAAAAGTGAAATACGAAACCAGAATAAAAAAGTGAAGGGGGTCCCCCATAAGAAGTATACTGTCAAATTTAAAATAAAAAAGTTAGCTATTGGATCACATTAAGAAACTCACCCTGTAATTAATTTATATTGTTTGTTTCTTTTACATTATAATAGATTTAGCTTTAAACAGAGTTAATTCAAGATAATATGACCGATTTAGTCTATTGTGGTATTGAGACATATAATTCGACTTAAAGTATAATTTTATCAAAATGGAAAGATAAATAAATATATGAATGCATGTTTGATAGTATTAACATAAGAAAGTTATTTATCGTATTATTAAATCTATATATTTAAAACACAAAGTTAAAAAACCTTTGGACACTTCGTCTGTGACTTCTACTAGACCGATTTACATGCGGGTTGTACCAAAATAAACGTTTTCGGTTCTATATTAGCAGGTTTTATTCGTATTCCAAAAATATTTACGTTAAATCTGTCAAAAATTAAAAATAAACTTTTCTTATGGGAGATTTAACATGGGGAAAAGCCAACATTTTCAATCCTTTGGACAGTTCGTCTGAGACTTCTACTGGACCGTTTTACATGCGGGTTGTACCAAAATACACGTTTTTGGTTCTATATTAGCAGGTTTTATTCGTATTTCAAAAATATTTAAGTTAAATCAGTCAAAAATTAAAAATAAACTTTTTTATGGAGATTTAACATGGGGAAAAAAGCCAACATTTCCAATCCTTTGGACAGTTCGTCTGAGACTTCCACTGGACCAATTTACACGCAGTTTGTACCAAATAAAACGTAAACCTTTGTATATTAGCAGATTTTATTTACATTAACGTTATCTTACTTCCTTAAATTAAAAATATCGACATTTTCAAACCTTTACAATTTATTTATTTTACACGCTTTCAATCAGCTGATTGTAAA
The DNA here is from genome assembly GCA_030545055.2 of Neoaliturus tenellus. Taxonomy (NCBI): domain Eukaryota; kingdom Metazoa; phylum Arthropoda; class Insecta; order Hemiptera; family Cicadellidae; genus Neoaliturus; species Neoaliturus tenellus. The sequence continues at coordinate 23,156 of JAQYXR010000657.1, forward strand.
CACACGAGGTATTTAGTCTTAATACAGTGGATGAGCAAAAGCTCATGAAGGATTTGGTTTATTATGGCTAGTACCTAAAAACGTTTACAATTATTATGATGTATTGTCATTTATGAAAAGAAAGTTGCTTAATCATAGTTAACGTTATCTTACTCCCTTAAATTAAAAATGTTGACATTTTCAAACCTTAACAATTTATTTTATTTTACACGATTTCGACCAGCTGATTGTAAACACACGAGGTATTCTTTTTAAATACAGAGTGGATGAACAAAATTATCGTTCATGAAGGATTTGGTTTATTATGGTCAGTACCTAAAAACGTTTACAATTATTATGATGTTTTATTCTTTAAATGGAAAGAAAGTTGCCTAATTATGTAAAATAGCTGATTGCTTTAAAATTAAGACTAAATTGTAAAGGTTTAGTTTAAATAAATTAATTGCTCACATTTGTATTAAAAGAAACGGATGTATCTGAAATTCTTTGTGCAATCAATTTGTCGTTTGCAACATTGTAATGCTTTACATTTACTTCGCTTAACGACAGTATTTGTGGCACAGTCGGTAGCGTGACTGATTCCAAATTGGACAGCCCGGGTTCCAGACCGATCTTCACAAGTATACTTTTTGTAATGTGTCTAATAACGGCGTCTCTAATAAATGTTTTACTGATGGTACCGATATTTATTTTAAGCAAAATAGATACATTAAAATATTTATAGGCCTGTTTAAACTCTCAAAAAAACTTATTTATTAAACTAACAAGTTTACAAATTGAGTTTAGGCTTGCTTATTTTTTTGGTGTTTTTAACTAATATAACGCTTTGATTAGGCTACTAACTAAGGTTTAGGCCTACCCTCAGGGGCAGTGGGCTTTCCACTGTACGGGTGTTTCTTGGCGACCCCGAGGTACCTGAGCCAAGCTGTGAGACCCTCCTCACAGTTCTTCCCGAGCTAAGGCCTTTCTTCTCATCTTTCAGGTCTTAGCTCACCGTCTTTATTCTTTCCTGAGCTAACCTTGCTCACCTTCTTGTTTTCGACCCCGAATCAAGGGTGTCTTTCCACCTTCTTTCGACCGGCGCATGCTGGGGGGTCCTGGGAGTGTCCCTGTTGTGTTGCAGGGACTGATGTGTGCCTCGCACTGCCGATGGTCTCCTCCAGTGTGTCGTCAGAAGCCAGCTGCTTCGGACCTTAGTCAGGGAGTGCGGCATGGATGCAGGGATCGGACTCTGCATTGCCACGGTGCGACCCCCAGCACGTCCGGCACATTTTGTGTATCGGTGCTGGGCAAACGGAGGTTCGGGCCCCGGAGTCCCGGGATAGGGGTGTCTTATCTCCTACGGGGGGTAGACCTCCGAGGGTGTACCCGCTCCCGGCCGATGAAGGGCCGCCTCTTGCCGCACGATGCGCTGGTTACAAAACAGTATGGATTGTCAACTGAAAAACACGAATCTTGGAAAGGAGAACGAACAGGCTGCTTTTAGGCGCAGCTCACTTGTGCAGAGGTCTCCGACCTCAAAGACTGGGTGCCGACGGTTGGAATTAAAACCTCCCCTCCGCCGGCCCCGTTCAAGGCTGCTGGTGTCGCTGGATCATCGGCCGTAACCGGAAAGGAGAAAGATGAGGTTGATCTGGGTATGGGTGTGACCGAGCCGGTAACACCTCTAGCCAGGATGCAAGGAATCCCTCCCAGGAAGAGCCCTCTTCGTGCGGCATTCGAGCTGCAAATGCTTCGGCAGCAGCAGGACGACGCCCACGAGGAGGAAGACTCATGTCTGAAGAAGATGAAAGTTCTTTTGAAGGAGATGGCCAAGGTCCTCCTAATTCAAAAGAACATAAACAAGGCGATAAAAGAGGGGATCCCGAAACTCGAAGATGCTCTAGAAGAAATCGAGGAATGCCGGAAAATCAGGCTAAAGGCAGTGAAGCAGGAGCGCGATGTCACGAACCGAGTCATCTCTGCTTCACCTCAAGCTCATCTGGCTGAGTCCCAGACTCAAGCCAGAAAGCGAAAGAAGAGGCAGAGCGGTTCTTCGCCGGGAAGCCCTGAGCTTATTGAGGTGGACTCAGTGCCGAGACCGGTTTTTGTCACTGCGGCATCGCAGACATCTCCTGTCCAGGCTACTGAATCCGCCCCGGGCGCTGCCGTGATTCCAGCGGCTACTCCTGCAGAGGTTCCTGCTCCGGCGGCTAATCCTGCCTTGGCAGCAAACTCTGCCTCAACACCTTTGGGGGGCTGGAAGACGCGCCTGTCTAAGAAAGAAAGGAGGAGGCAGAAGCAAGCGGAGGCAGCTTCGAAAAGTGCGTCGAGGGTGGAGCGGACGCAAGTCTCAAACCCGGTTGGGGAGGCCTCTGGCAAGTCTGTCAGAAAGCCTAAACAACCCAGGCCTAAGAAGCCCAGGACGGAGGCAATCTTGATCAAGCCCTTAGGGGGGCGATCTTTTGCCGAAGTTCTGGGTCAGATTAGATCGCAGGCCAAACCGGAAGAGACCGACACCGTTATCAAGTCTATTCGGCGAACCCAGAACGGGGATGTCCTCCTCGAACTGGGGAAGTCGAGTGACAAGATCGGTTTTGCCGCTTCCCTCAAGACTGCACTTGGGGACAAAGGCTCCATCAAGGCCCTAGAACCGAAGTGTTCGGTCGAGATTCGGGACCTTGATGTCCTCTCCACCGAAGATGAGGTGACCCGTGCGATCCAGGTGGCACTCCCGGAGATACCGGCCGATGGAGTGAGGGTATAGCTGACAAAGCCTAACCGAAGTCAACTCCGGATGGCTGTTGCTGAGATGAGCGAAAAGCACGCCAATAAGCTGCTTAGCCTTCAGCACCTCAGAGTTGGTTGGGTTAGTTGCAGGCTCAAACGGAGGGTGGTAGTTTCGAGATGCTTCCGCTGTCTCGGTTTCGGCCACTCCTCCCGAAACTGTAAAGGGCCCGACAGGAGTGCCAACTGCTTCCAGTGTGGAAGCCAAGGCCACAAACGTAAGGAATGTTCCTCGAGCCCCTCCTGCTTCCTCTGCAAGGATTCAGGCTCCAGTGCCCTCGGTCACTTACCCGGGTCTGGTCAGTGTGGTGCCTTCAGAGCCGCACTTGAACAGGCAAAAGGCAGCGGCCGGTAATTCGCATCCTCCAGGCCAACCTTCATAGATCCTGGGGAGCTGATAACCTTCTAGATCAGCTCGCCCGAGAACTTGGTGCTGACGCGCTCCTTATCAGTGAACAGTATCGGGACAGAGACCCAAACATTTGGATCTCGGACAGCCTCGTTACTGCTGCATTTTGGGCACGTAATACACGAGATGTTTTGGTGCGGAGTCACGGGCGCGGCCGAGGATTCGTCTGGGTTCGGTGTAGGGACGTGACTACCTTCAGTTGCTACCTCACACCCAACGAGGCCGTCCAGGACTTCCGCGACAAGATAGATAGCCTAGAGGAGTGCGTTCTTGGCACCACCGGGCATGTCGTCGTTGGTGGCGATTTCAACGCCAGGGCCGTCGAGTGGGGAATGCCCTCTACCAGCTCCCGGGGGAAATACATCCTGGATTTCATCGCCAGGGCCGGTCTTGTCGTCCTCAACCAGGGCGACACACCTACTTTTCGGCGCCCCGGGCAGAGAGGCACGATCCCCGACGTCACCTTTGCGTCTGAGTCGCTCCTTCCGAGGATCTCAGGCTGGAGGGTTGTGGAGGACTACACGGGTAGCGACCACCAATACATCGTTTTTGACCTGCATGATCAGGCAAATCGTCGAGTTTCCGCATCTCGGGAAGGGCCACGCCGGTGGAACACCAACAAACCGGACGTGGTCAAGTTCACCGAAGTCATCTCTCGGGGAGCGCAGGGGAATCCTGGTGAGGCTGGGGCCGAGGCACTAGTAACATCCACGATGGAACTGATCGTCTCGGCCTGCGACCAGTCTATGCCGCGAAGGAAACCCCGACGCGACAAACAACCCGTTTACTGGTGGACTGAAGAGATTGCGGAACTCAGAAGAACATGTTTAAGAACTAGATGAGCCGCCACAAGAGCGAGAATTCCCGCAGACAGAGTTCGTAAGTCGGAGGCCTATAAAGCTGCGAGAAAATCTCTCCGCCAGGCGATAAACAGGAGCAAGGCGAATAGCTGGAGGAGACTTCGTGACGACGTTGACTCCGACCTGGGCCTGGGTTACAAACTTGTAACACAGAAACTCGGCGCCCGCTCTCCACCTTCCATCATGGAGGGCGCCACCATGGGGAGGATCGTCGCTGCGTTGTTTCCTGAACATCCACAGCGACCGCTGGTTGACTTGGGACGGGTAGAGGACGTTCCACTCTTCACTTTCGAGGAGCTGGAAACCTCCGTTCTCTCCCTGAAGAGCAACAAGGCTCCTGGCCCGGACGGGATTCCCAGTGAGGCTTTAAAGAAAGTATTTTCAATTAACGCTGACTTGTTGTTGAGAATGTACAATGCCTGTTTGGTAGAAGGGGTGTTTCCGGCTCCCTGGAAAACAGCCAGGCTTGTACTGATCAGCAAGGGCAAAGGTGATCCCGAACTGCCGTCGTCCCACAGGCCTCTCTGCATGTTGGACACGGCTGGGAAGCTGTTCGAGAAGCTGATCCGTTCCCGCCTGACTTCTGCCGTGGAAGCTGCCGGGGACTTATGCCCCCGTCAGTACGGCTTCAGAAAGGGACGGTCAACGATCGACGCTGTCACCGAAGTTCAGAGAGCTGTGGAGAGAGCCGAGAGCCACAACCATTTCTCCCGCCGAGTAGTGCTTCTTGTTACGCTTGATGTCAAGAATGCCTTCAACTCGGCGAGGTGGGTCGATATGTTGGATGCGCTTCGCAACACCTTTCGTATTCCTGCATATCTGTTGCGGCTCATCGAGGATTATCTACGCTCTCGAAGCCTGATCTATGACACAAGGGACGGAACGCGGACGATGGAAGTCACTTCTGGTGCCGCACAAGGTTCAATACTCGGCCCGGATCTCTGGAACGTTGCCTATGACAGCCTCCTGAGGTCCGAGATGCCTGAGGAAACCACTTTGGTTGGGTACGCCGATGACGTCGCAGCTCTCATTGCTGCACGCAACGTTGAGCTGGCCCAACTAAAGTTGAACCGAGTTATGCGGGTTGTCAACAACTGGATGTCCGATCACGGTCTCTCGCTTGCTCTTAGTAAGACGGAGATCGTGATTCTCACGAAGAAGAGGATCGACACCGTCGTCCCGTTTAGAGTGGGAAGGGATGTGGTCACATCAACTCGTGCCGCCAAATACCTTGGGGTTATGGTGGACACCAAGTTAAGCTGGAGGGATCAGATCTTCCGTACGGCGGACAAGGCCGCTAAGGTAGTTACTCACCTTAGTAGGCTGATGGCCAATGTCGGGGGTCCCCGATCCAGCAGAAGACGTCTGTTGATGTCCGCGGTCCAGTCCGTGCTCCTTTACGGGGCAGAGGTGTGGGCAGGCGCTCTAGATAAGGAGTGCTACAGGCTGCGACTCGCCCGGGTTCAGCGTCAAGCCGCGCTCAGGGTGTGTTCCGCCTACCGGACAGTGTCCGAGCCTGCCGTCCTGGTGGTCGCCGGAGTCATCCCTGTCAAGCTCTTGGCAGGGGAGAGGAAAGCGATTTATCATAGACGTGGCGAGATCGGCAAGGACACGGCAAGAACAGAAGAGCGCTCCCGAACCTTCCAGCAGTGGCAACACAGCTGGGAGCACGACACCCGAGGACGATGGACTGCGCGACTTATCAAGCAGGTCCAACCATAGGTGGAACGGCGGCATGGGGAGGTGGACTACTACCTGACCCAATTTTTGATAGGTCACGGCTATTTTCGGTCGTACCTGAACCGGATGGGAAAGACCGGTTCACCGGACTGCATTTATTGCCCGGGTGTTCCCGACGATGCGGAACACACATTCTTCCGATGTCCCCGTTGGGAAGGGCCCCGCCTGGAGGCCACACAAATATTTGGTGCATTTTCGGTGGACTCGGTCTGCCAAAAGATTTTGGAGGATGAGGGCAACTGGGATTGTTTGTCACAGTTCGTCCGGGGCATCCTCCTGGAAAAGAAAACCGATCTGGACCGCGAAGTGGCCCAGATCCCTTGATAGAGCGGCTGGATAAGGAGCGAGCCCGACGGGCGTAAGCCAAATTTAGGCCTAGCCTGACGTAATGTGATAAACAATTCCAGGTTAGATTCCTAAAGAGTAGAGGAGGTTTTTTTTTTTTTTTTTTAGTGGGTAAACCCGTTTTTTAGGGGAGCCCCACACTACAGGCTGGCCACCTGTGTGCGTAGTGCATTTTTCCGCCTCTCCCTCAAAAAAAAAAAAAAAAGAGGTTTAGGCCTAAGTAAACAATCGATTTTTTATGTTTATAAAATACTAAAGAGTGTCTGTGTAACATAGTAAGGGTGCAGCATTATTGTTTTTAAGGAATATGCCTATAGGCCTACTTTGACAGACACTCCAACTAAAATTATGTATTTTTCTATGAAATAAATTTGTATTCCTTAAATTTGGATAATTATTGAAACTTGCACACTACAGCATAAATATTGCGATTTGAAAGTAGTTATAAATGGTTTCTCTACGTTCTATCCTACCCTAACACACCAATATTTGTTAAAGCCAACCATCATAAGTTACAACACTCTAGGCATTTCCTAATTCTTGAAAAAAAAAAAAAAAAAAAAAACTGTTAAGAACAATTTATCCAATAGGCCTACAAGCGGATATTGGTCTACTTATTTCTGATGTTGTTGAACCTAATAGAACGGTTTCCTTATACTAATTAGGTTTGCGCCTACCTAAACAATCAAATTGACATGTTTATAAAATACTAAAGAATAGGGCCTATAAGTACAAGGATGCAACATTATTAGTTTTACGGAATATGCCTACTTTTCCAACGCTCCAACTAAAATCGTAGTATTTTCTGTAAAATATATTATTGTTCTTGGTATGGCACTTCAAAGAAGTACATTTTATAGACTACCTTACATGTTTGCACTATTATAGCGTTTCATTTACCACTATAATGGAGCTATATCCGTCGATTATCGACGGGCAACAACTAGTCTTCTTTAAAAACAAAGCCACAATCTTAAGCCAACTGACAACATTACCGTTTTTGGTCACTAATTAGATCAGTAATTACGTTGTGATGAAAGAACAGCTGATGACAATGCTTACACCCCAGTTAACACTTCTTATAGAGCTCATCATCGTCGAAAACATTTTTATGTAGTTTTTAGTTTACACTCTATTTATTAGAAGAATTTGGTTAATCACTGAAGATATTTCTTTTAATATTAATTTTGGTAAGCGAAAATTTACACATATTAATCCCATATGTATCCATATATCCACTCAAATATACATACGTATCCATTGAGTAATGGGATGTTTATATGTGAAACGAATACACTTAGTTGTGTAAGACGACATCATTGTGTTAACACATAATATGTAGATCTATATATGTTTTTGAATTATTATGTTTATGGATCCAGTATATTTTAGTTATGTGTTAACCAGTTTCCCTATATATTGTTATGATCACTGTAACACGCACAGAACAATATTAAAACAATATAGTCAATTTATTTATTAAATCTTCAAAGGTAATCTATATATATATATAATACGTGATGCCCTTTTTTTGTTAACACTACTCCTCCCTTATTTCTGGACCAATTTTAACGTTTGAGGTGTCAGAAGAATGGTCTCAGTTCGTAGTTTTGCAATAAGGTTTTATATTTTTGATATTTTGATTTTGAAGCTCACGGGAAGCCCTCAAAGTTCATTTTTTGTCCATAAGAATAACATGGGGAACAATTTATATTGAATTTCTAAATAAAACAGCTGTTGATAATAAAACAAACAAACACATGTTAAAAAGCTGAATAGAAGAAATTGAACTACTGGTACGGTAATATCAACACAATTTCATACTTAAATGCAAGGAGTGTCTATTGTGATGTTTGAACTTTTTCTCAAAATGTGGCGGTTAGATTTTAATTGAACTTTTTATTTACATGTATTTTGGCATTAAAATAAGTTAAGTAACTTAACCATAGACAAATTCATTTTTCTGTACGAAAACATGTTTGTAAATTGAGTTTTTTGACATGGGTCTTACATGGGTTGTCAGTCCATTTGGTATTGAAACAATAACAAAAATTAACAAAAATTAACAAATATTAAAATAAAACGCTATATTTGTGTGCACGGGTTTTCAAACTGTTGTGAACTATAGGAAAAGAGATAATTTGTAGGTGTAATAACCTGTTTGTTTACTTAACAAAATTGAATTCAGAATGTTAATACACATATTAAAATGACTGTTTAAAAAAGACAACAGTTAAAAGTTTTTACCTCCAGTATAAATAACCATCTTATTTCAATAATGGTTTGTGTAAAGAGAAATTTTAACCAAAATATAAATTCCTCATAAAAACGAAATTGACCACACCTACAAATACTTAGATTGCCTTAATTTTTGTGATTGCTTTATTTAAAGTTTGTAATGCAATGGAAAATTAAGTTAAATTGGATTTAGTTCTTTATAAATAGAGATGTGAAGTCATTCACTATTTCGACGACTACTTCAAACGGTACTACAAAAACAGCCGCAGTGAGTGCTGTATGACTAAACGGGGATGAGTTGTAGTGAAATGTTGATTTTTATTCTGTTGTCATTTACGTTTTATTTGTGCCAAACTATCTAGATCCAAAATCTGTGAATTTATTATAAATTTTATTAGAGTGTTTAGTTAGAGGCCTTAAGACATATTGGCATAACAACAACCACGTAATCCTAACACACATTGGGAAGTTGGAGGATTAATTAGTGATGAAGATCGATTGATGAAAAACCAATAAGGTGTTATCTGATTTTCACTATAATTTAATTTTTATTTTCAAAGTAACTCAGTTCATTACCTTGAAGCAAGGTCCAGGTACTCTAATAAATGCAGCGCATTGCGCTGCACGGGCTCCCTAGTACAATGGAATACGTGAGGATTTGAAGAAAGGTGTAGAGGTTTATAGAATGGACATTATCATGATCCACTATTGCTGATGTGGGGTAGGATATTATTATACCTCATGTGATGTAAGTTCTCGTGAGGTCTTATCTCAAGTCACGGGTGATTAGCCCACAATAACATGTCTGTCCAGGAGACTAGACTTATCTCTACAATGTCACGTTATTGTTGAGACGTATCTCTTATCAGTATAACCACATGTCCCAAGTTTGTCCGCTTAAGGGATGTACAAGATTCTTTATGCAATTAACACTCATTTAAGGCTATTTTTAATTTATACTTTTGAGAATTGTATCTTTATTTTCACTAAGCATGCAGTTTTATGCTAAATTCCAAGTTTATAGATCAAACGGAAGTGACCAAAACTTTATATCTCTAAGAAGTATAAATGTTTGTCTCTGTGTGGTTCATTATACAAATCGCATATTGATTAATGCAAGGTGCGTAATTATATCAGAAGCATATTAAATAGAAATCCAAAAGCTATAATAGTTTTAATTTAGTTCTAATGGTGAAAATACCAGAAAATACTCCCAAAATAATCATAAACATCTTTAGAAATGGAAAATATTACATAAAAAGAGACGAGTTTACGTAAAATGTTTTATTATTTCCTTTTAAGTGCAAACAAACTAGTACAATAAACGAGTAACCAATTTTTTCAATTACCAAAATCACTTTACAGATTTACTTACATTTTTATTAGCTTAATCATACATGGAGTGAGAACTTTCCATTAGTGGATTAAAACTGAATTTGCAAAGCGGCCCTCCGCTTTTATCCAAGTTGAAATGCCAAATTGTGTGTCTCTTTTTCGTTTTAACTTAAACAATAATTGAAAAGGATAGTATTTTCTAACCGGAGGAAAAATTCAATTGAAATATTTATGGCGCTAACGCAGAAAACATTAGAAGTTATGGTTTTATGCTATCAAGAATTAAAGCAACAGTTTTAAAGGGCAAAAAGAGAAAGTGGTGCAGGTTACTAAGACCATTTGATAAAATATCATAAGTTTAATCACATGATATAGTTTGTAAATATAATCTTACTGTAATTGGTATTCTGGTTTTTAGTATTTATTGTTTTCGTGGTTGTGATGAATCTACACTAAATTTTTATGCTAAAGTATAGCATCTATGATTTTTGGGCCCTTCCCCTCAATTGTGACCCTCTGATTATAAATTAAATTTCTGATTGCAAACAACAATTATCATGCTAGTAAAAAGTGCTATGATAACACTGTAATTCTTCGGATTTTCGTTAGTGTAGGCCTATAAAATGAATGAATATATTTTCCTTAAGTAATCTTCTATGTAATGTAGTATTACAAAGTTGAATTTGAAGAGAGGTATTAATTCTGCCGACATACGGCTCAGGGAGAAACAAACTTGAGAAAGCACGAAACGTAATTGATAAAAAGTGTAATAACTGTAATTCGTGGGAAAAAGTGTTGATAATTTTAAACTTACATATATTATACACTAAAAGTTTAATTTACACACTTTTTTTAGGTTGTTGTAAGATGATTAATTCTAAATTAATTGAGTGAAAATTCTACCAAAACTAAATTAAAGGTTTACTCATTATTAATAATTATAAAACGTAGTACATTGAATGCATACCTTAAGCAATAAGTTGTCTTCTAATATAAAACGTGCAAGACTTTAAATTAGATATAATAGAATAGTTTACATTTACAAAATTATTAAAAACTATGGGAACCAAAATGTTCTTTGGATTAAGTGGCGGATTTTCAGATACTGTTAGAAGTTACGATATCGTAACTCAGGTTGCAGAAAAATTTTTTAACTTAACACTGTAGCTCTTTTTATTTTAGTTCAATCTAAAAAAGTTATCTGATTTTTAACTGAAAATTTCACATATATATATATATATATATATATATATATATATATATCATAAATTCATATAAAAATACTGTATATAAATGTTTTAATTATAAATTTATTTATTTTACTTTTGAAATACTAAACACTTGTTTCCGGTAAGACTGTTTTATGAAGACTTCTCTTCTCTCAAATATAATATTGTAATAGGGTACTTAACAATATCTTAGTCCGACATAAATGGCAACATACATGGTTAACAGTTGTCGTAAAAACGATGTGTTATTTACGATGTATGTGCGGCGGAAAATAGTGGCTAAGGAAATGCAGAGACATATTTTAGGAGCCACACGAACCAGACGTGGAGTGTTTGGCGTAGTAGCTTCACAAATGGCGTGCTAATGGAGCCATTTGTATTCGATTGGAGAGTTGCCAATGTAGACAAATGTTAAAATGTGTCTCGGAAAAGCCACTTTTGATGATTGAAAAATTCTTATTACAATTGTGATTGTCGCATAAAGTATTGCATTGAAGGTCCTCATTGGGAAATACAGAACTTTTGTTGCAATGTAATCAATTTTATCATTAGGTAGTTAGTTATAGTTTTAGCCTTTTAATAAATATATTTAATAAATGCTGAAATGGCACACATCAATTTCAAAGGAGTATCCCATAGGAAGGGAAGTAATGGGGGATATTCCACGAAGAACTAAGGTTACTGGTAATCTTTAAATACGAAAACAACTATATACTCTTTGTTTTTGGGTTCCATGATTCATTTCTATACAAAATAATACTGAAAAGTGTTTAAGTGTATTAATGTTTAGTTATAATATCAATTCTTAATTGATGCATGATTCAATATAATCTACTTAGAATAATATCGTGGATCATGAAATTGATTAGTACATTTTATTTTATATCAATGCCAATTAAAATATAAAATAATAAAAAAAATGTTTAAGCAAAGATTTATATGGCATTATTCTTTAATAGTTCATTATGACACTTAACTTTAGAATAATAGTTTGGTAAATATTTGAGTAGATTAATACTAAGCAAGTTAAGGTGGTTTAAGAAATATTTTTCATAATAAAAAGAGAAGTTAAACCCAAAAATATAAAAAATAACAAAAAAAAGAATAATGGGAAGTTAAGCTAAAAGATATATTAAGGCAGAATTATAAAAGATAATAATAAAGAAGGAAATCACCTTTGAACAAAATTATATACAAAAGTAATAGCAACCTGGTTATTATGGTAACATACTGAGTGTAAAAGTAGAAGTAAAATTATAGTACAAAAATTATTATATCACGATCATTAAATAATAGATTATATAAGTTGAAAATAAATTGTACATAATAATCCAAAAATATCAGATAAAGAAATGTATAATACCAACACGATAAAAAGAAAAAGGATATTTGTAATATTTCAAATTTTTTAAGTACTAAGTTCTTTGTTTTTAAAGGCTGATAAAATTTCATTCAGAACACTGAAAAAAAGTAAATACGTATATTTTTATAATGCCCGTAATAGAAATTTTGTGTTACAAATTTTTTTTGTAACACTAAAATTTCAACTTCATAAACATGTAACATGAAAAATGAAGTGAATAACGAGAATAAAAATACCTGACCCAGTTTTCATCAGATTTTATGGGCAGTAGCTATAAACTGCAGCAAGCTGAGGTACTTTGAGTTTCCCGCACATAATGTTTAAAAACATCCAACCTAGTACAAATATCTGTCTATGTTTGAAGAATATATTTTATGTTTTATTTGTGCTAGGTAAATACTACTCTTTATATGCAAATAATACTGAATCGCTGAACAGACAATAAATATGATGCAACCTTGAATTTAAATGCTTTGAAAATAAAATAAAACACATACCGTGCCAAAAATGTATTTAGACTAGACCCACAAATAAATTCATACACCAACAAAAATTTTAAATAGGCACATAATTTGATCCCTTGAAATAGTATAAGAAAGTAAATAGCTAAACAAATCATAAAAACTTATTCCTGTACAAAGATTTATGCTATTAGTTGGGATATTTTTTATATTTATTTTAACCATATTTTAAAGTTATTAACTGTCCCTCGGTATAGAAACATAACCTTTGACGTGAACTGTTTCTTTACGTTACTTGTGACATTCGTCAACTTTTGGCGCCATCAGATAGATGTTCATTGATTTACAGGGGTTTCTTTAGGACTGGATGGGTCGATTTCAGTTATTAAAACTTTTATTTTTATCATAATTACTTCATGAAAGCTCTTTTTAATTTGTTATTAGTCGATGCATAATATAGAATACTTTATTTGTAAGTTACTTTTTACACGTTTGTGAAATAACAAATTAATTGTATTTCGAGTAGTATGACAGTGGGAAATAAATTGATTAAAAATGCCTGGAGTAGAAAAGTTGCTAAAAAAACCTTAAGTGACTCTAAACCAGAATCCAATTCATTTCTTAGTTTCAGGGGAATTTAATTACGGTTCATTACATTAATAATGCATATAATGACTTCAACAACTAACTTGAATAAAAAACTAGGAAAAAATCTACCTCAAAAGTTTAAAGTCGAAATGAGCCTTCCTTCGGACGTTATCGTCAGACATAAAAATCGGATTTCATCAATACAATGAGGCACCAAGAGTCATGTTCAACAGTTAGGAGGAACATGGACACGAGTGTTTTGGCTTATTGGGATCCCAAAACAAAATTCTAAACGGGTATAAGACTTAATAATACCGATTTATAAGAAGAAAAAAACAATCAGTTACGAAAAAAAACATTGAGATTTTGTTTTTAAATCATGGTAGCAAAAAAATAATATCAGATTAAAAAAATATATAATTTTTTTCATGTTATTATTTTTAATATTTTCATAATGATGGTCCAGTTGTTGTGGTCTATTTTGTAGTTTTGGAGAATTTGTATTAATTTGACCAACAAAACACATATTTTGCGATTCTCTATTAAGTAGGGTTCCTTTTATCAAAAGTTAAGTTATAAATTTGTAATTATATATTTTTAACTACTAAAATTTTAGATTTGTTTACAATGAAAGTTAATGTTGTGTATTATTAGGATGTTTCTGTTTGCTAACATTTGTAAACAGTTAGTAAATTTGATCCCATCTTCCGAAATGTGGAGTGTTATTTGTTAACATCATTCTTTGCAAAGTAAAATTTGTAAAAGGTTAATATATTATAACGCAATAGAATTTTAAAAACTATGCTGTAAACATGAGGCTAAGGTTTAAATGAAGAAGAATAAAATACGAATATTTTCGAGGAAAATGCATTTTGAATACCAAAATGAAACGAGTAATATTTAAATACATGCAACAACGTGAGCTTTACAAAAACAGGTTTTGATAAATTATTTTGTTTAATTTTAACAATGATCTTCTTTATTTTATAAAAAACCATAACATGTTTGTCTCATGTGAGCCTTAGTACAGTGAGATTGGCGTAAAATAAAATTCTGTCAAAATGTCAGGAGATGATGAAGGGAATTTCGTGATACATCCTGCAATTCGGCGTGAAATGTGTATAAAAGTGTCCTGCATGATTAACATTTTTCTGTGATAGATTAATGTACTGTATAGACAAAGGTTTAATTAATAACCATTAAAAACCTGAAAATTAATGAAATAGTAATAATAGTTGAATAACCAGTGTCTTCTTAAGGCCAATAATCAATTATTTCTTTCAGGAGGAGTTACTTTACAAGACGTGTATAAAAAGAAAATTTGAAAAAAATTATTCCTTTTTTATACGTAACGATGGAAATAAAGAGCGTTGCATAGTAAATTAATGCCGCCATTTTGTTTTATACACATAATAAATTTCATTTCATTGACCTATTGTTGTATTAAGTTCATATTTGGCATAAACCTTTATGACACTAGTTTTCATTTTTAAGAAAGAAATTATTTTCGTCCAATGTGTATTTTCAAAATGGCGGCCATTTTAAGTTTTTAAACTCAAATATCTTAAATTCGGTAAATTTTATCAAAATTTTACAAGATACAAAAAAGTTGACAAATAAAATTACCTAACTAATAGTACCAAGATTGTAAGGATCTACCAATAAATAACGGAGTGATCGCCATTTTTATTCATTAAATCATGGATTTCCCATTAAAATGCATGCAAATTTACGTTATTTTAGAAGAAAAATCTCAATAACTCCGTTATTTGTTGTCATATCTTTACAAACTTGGTAATTTTTCATATTTTTTGCTATTTATTGTAGTTTGATAACATTTATCGATTTTGAGATATTTGCGTTTAAATATTTAAAATGGCCGCCATTTTGAAAATACACATCGAACCGAAATAATTTTTCCTGAAAATGGACATTGTTGTCATAAAGGTTCATGCCTAAATATGAATTTAATACAACAAACCGTCGCGTAAGTAGAAATTATTATGTTTAAAAAACAAAATGGCGGCTAGTGGCCTAACAAAAGATTTTAGGACATATTTCCAAATGATATTTTTTATTGTCACGACCTAAGGAACCAAAATACAAAATATTTCCAGGTAGTTTGGAAACACCCTGTATATTCAAAATTTTCCTATTGAATCATGATGATAAAAAGAGAGAAATGTAGTAAATAATTTTTATCATATGTTCTATTTTTTACAGTAATAGTCAATCGTTTCTATAAACCGATTTTTAAGAACTTTCAATACTGTAATCTGCTCTAAATCGGACTAATGTGACACATGTTTTATTTGATGTAATTTGATATGTGTTTAATATCATATGATCTGTTTATTATTACTGAATATAGTTTTGTTAGAACTAGGTAATGCAAAATAAAATGTCCCCTTTGAATTATATTTTTAGTCTTCTCAGTCAAATTATTTTTACAAATACAATAGTTGTGTCCTACGCGGGCTGGAAGCGAAATGGTTGTTTACTCAGAGCAAAGTTTGTTTCTCCAACTGGGCCCCCTGGATCCGGGACCTGTCTGTAAGAGTGAAATCAATAAAGAATTCAATCATAGATTAATCAACTTTGACCCCACGATAAAAAATGTAATTTTGATGTTGATGAGTTTCATAAACAAAATTGCATTTAAAATAAAATAGTTATCGTACCAGATTAATTGTTAACTTTAAAATACGAACAAATAATTTTGATATTCAAAATATGGATCATTTCTTAATTTGAATAATTGTTATTTAGTAAACAATTTTCTGAAACAGGAATTTTTCCAAGATATTATAGAATTGCAAAAAAACTGAATTTCAATTGATATTTACAATGTATTTTTGAGGGTATATTACAGATGGAGATCCTGATTATTCATCATTATAAATAATAATTAATAATTATCGTATGGCTTTTAGTGGAGGGAGATCAGCAATTAACTGATAGTTCTCCTCGCCTGAAATGCCTGCACTTTTTTGTTTTCTATGCAGGTGGACCAACGGCTTAACGTACTTCCTAACTAAGGGACCGGCCTAACGATCTTTTTGTACCCGAGCCGGGAGTTGAACCCGGGCCCGCTGAGTGATAACCCAGAGCTCTACCTCTGAGCCACGGCCGCTGCCTATCATTTTAAATAGCACAATGCAAGATGTATATAATAATTTATGAAAGCCTTTAATGGATTTTGAGTTTTGAGTATGGACCGATACAATAATGTTGATTTCGTTGATTTTACAATTCAATAATTGCGTAAAACAATAAACATCCCATCGAGTTATGTTACAGAGTTATGTTTCAGCATGGTAGAAGGGTGGTGGGTAGGAATTGGCGTATCCTTCTCCTAAACTTAAGTTGGGTGATTGATGACAGTCCTTAACAGAAACACAACATTCCAAACAGCTGATAGAGACTCTGGAGGGACGCAAACGTTTTGAAGAGGTATAGAGTCTCAAAGTGATTGATTGAATTAGATTATAATAATATTTTAATGAATGTTTCTTAGTAGTTGTACGTTTTTGTTTGCTTGACTTATACATAGTTACGATTGTAATCGTTATAGAAAAATAATTCAAATATAATAATAACGTTTAATAATGGTGTTATAATGTGGTTATGATACCCTATGATTTATTTATAAGGTTTAATATAATTTCACTCGTGTTTAAAAAACATTATGCAGGAACTTATGATACGATTGCATTTTTACCATTGGCTGGTAAATGTAATGTAATGTAAATGGTAATGTGGTAAATGTAAGAAAGTTTTGATAACCTATCATTGTTTAGGTTTTCCTAATATCTATACAGTCGCAAGGGAAACTGACTCACATCCGAGAAAAAATTCAGAAATTTTAAATTTGGTACAAAGATTATTTGTATGGTAACTTGTTTGGTGCTTAGTTGTCAAATTACTTGTAATCGAAGAAAAAAATCGCTTATGTTGAAATACCAAATTTCAATGACCAAAAAAATTAATTTGCCTAATTTAGAAATTGAGTTTTTAGTTTTTGAGATATAGGAGTTAAACGAAGGGTTCTATCTAAAATTTGTGCCTGATATTAGTGAAAGTCCTTTTCATTTGCTAAAGCTTTGTTCTCTTTTTTGTTTGTCTTACGTCTAATTGTTAAGCCTGTAGCCCGATTTTAATGATTGTTAAATTACAAATTCCAACTTTTTACTCATTTTTGAATTAATAACTTTACTATTGTAGTACCTAGACACTATTAATTCCACACAGCAATTCTATATTAAGAAAGTAAAAAACAGCATAAAATGTTTTCAATTGAAAACCCTTAAAAAATAAGTTCCGTCAATTTTAATAAATATAATTGAACATGTGTTTGTGTTTGGCTCTACCAGCCAAACGATATCAGGACATTAGGAGAACAACATAAAAATGTTATATACAGTCATAATAATACTAAACGAACTACATTTTTGTTGAGATGACATGTTGACATATCTAACTCTGTCAACTCTCAAAAAGCATTTTTCATCACTCCATATCGAAAGTAGCTATTTTCGTTGACAGCTGATATCAACGAAAATAACTCCTTCCGAACCTTAAATGTAGAGGCAGGGTAAAACGAGATATATATATATATATATATATATATATATATATATATATATATATATATACTGTATATATATTCGTATATTTAGAATTATTGAATCACGAAGTATTTAATAGTACATATAACATTCTTAAACTTATCAACACAACCTTAGCTGTGTGCAATACAGTTTGATCAGTAGTATTTACACTGTAGGGATTTACATATTCTTACCACTCTTTGCTTATACAGTATTATTAATAATTTATTTTTATTTGAGTGGTAGAAATGACAATTATCTTAAACACAATCGTTAAGTTGTATATTCAGCATTACGCCTACACAAATGGAAGCCAGGTGTGTTTGAATTGAGTTCTATTCTGAACGTATTAAAACTTTCTAAGCCTAATTACATTAAATGAAACTGTTATTAAGCTTTACTTTCAGCCCTTTACTGCAGTTACCATTGATATTGTGTTGGTAAAGCCATAATTACTGTGACACTATTTTTACGACAGCCAAAAAAGTATAGTTTCATTATTTGTTTATATTTTTTTGAACTTTAAATTTAAAAAGTAGGATTGGTACAACTTTTAAATACATTAGGAGTACACACTTTTAAAGTTTACAATAGAGTAATTTTAGACTGGTCGAAACAGTTTTTAGTAAGGACATATTCAAATAAATACAATTGCTTCGAAGCCTCCCCAAAATAGATAAAATTCTTGCATGAAGCTACATTTAATTTTCGT
This sequence comes from Neoaliturus tenellus, assembly GCA_030545055.2. NCBI lineage: Eukaryota > Metazoa > Arthropoda > Insecta > Hemiptera > Cicadellidae > Neoaliturus > Neoaliturus tenellus. The sequence goes on from JAQYXR010000657.1 coordinate 41,812, forward strand.
TATGAAAAAGTTGTGCTCCCTACATACTGCTTCAAGTTTGCAACTAATCAAAACTTTTATAAGATGTCTGGTATCTTTCGCCTAGCTCCACTTTACACAAATTCTCACATAAACATTAAAAAAAAAAAAAAAATATATAAAATATATAAAATATATATAAAATAAATAAATATTAAAAGTGTCAACATTAATTGAAAGAAATTAATATATTAACTATTGAATTTTAGTCAAACATTAAATACCAATTTTCATATACATTTTTTGACCCTGAATATTTAAAATATTTACACCTTATGTTTCCAAAATGATAGTGTAAATCAAATTAAGAAGACCCCTAAAATACAAGACATTGAGGTATGTGACCTCTTTTAAAAATAATTTATTAATTTATCAACAAACTTTCTTAAGTTTTTTTTATTATGTTTCATTAAAATGTTTTAATGAAAATGTATAGTTAGTTATAGAAAACTTTCGATTTTAGCAATTAAAATACGTCACAAAAGAGATAAATTCTAAGTTAGGAATGTTATTGCAATTTGTTTCAAATTTTATACCGTGCAAACATAACCTGTTTATTTATTTATTTTCAACGGCAGACGCCAATTTAACAAGATGTACAATGAACAAAGAACAATAATTTATAAAAATTCGAAACAATCCAACATTGATGTGTTTCAAGCCACATACGGCACGACGAGGAGTACAGATCAAATCCTTCATGGATAACTTCTCACTAAAACCTAATTCTTTTATCGTCTTATTTTTTTGACGCCATCCCAATGAAGTGTTATACTGTATACCCAAATTGGCTGTCATAATTACTATAGTAAACAATCACCTGTTATTGTTCCGTTGGTGGTTAGATAAAATGAAACATAAAAATGCATGTTCTTAGAATTCTCATAAATATTTTTTTTATTATAGAAAAATTATAACAAGTTTAGTATTGTGGAACTTATTGGATCGGTTTTATATTAATTGATAACAATTACTATAATATTGAGCTTTAAATTATTGTTTTATATTGATTAATTAAAAGCACCTTACAAATAACCCTTTTAAGTCTTTACCACACAATTTGTTTAGGTAATTTCCAACCAAACGCTAACGAACCTTTCTCTCACAACAAAGAAAGTCATTTAATCAACGGCGATTGTGGTGTGCCCGGAATACCGGTACAGACGAAACCAGTTGCTTGTGTTTTGTCAAAATCCGCACTATACAACGCAAGGAACATCAACAGCTATCATTCGTATATTGACAATTATTAATATATTAGTTACGTCCATTAAAAGCACCGCTTAAAATTCTGTTTATATAGATTATTCATAATATTTTTTTGTGAAGCCCATACTAGATGCGTGTACTTTTATCGCGTGTACTTTTAATATGCCTACTAGATTTATACTATCCTATAGTCTATAAAACAATTACTGTTTGTACGGGCAATATGTTTTCTCTCTAAGGATTTTTTATTTATTTATTAGGATTTTTTTATATGAGGGTTTTGGCCACGAAGAATTGATTGGAGCTGGTACCATGTCAGGGAAATAAAATTCCTTTTTTCGTCCTAGAACCCTTCAAAGTTTCAATGTTATCCATATTGAGATTTTAAAATTGAACAAATCTGAATTTTTTTTCTTCGAAGATTTTTTTAAGATGGGGATTTTGGCCACGAGGAATTAATTGGAACTGGTATTATATCTGGGAAATATCCGGTTATCGTCCTAGAGCCCTTAAAAGTTTAAACGTTATCCTTATGGATATTTTTAAATTGAACTAAGATCTGCTGATAACTAAATATTAACTAATGTGTTACATCTTTAACCTGTTGTGTCACCTTCGTCCTGGTTAATGAGCGAAGTGATCGAGCTTGTCTTAAAAAGGAAGAGCTGACACAAAATAAGCTGAAAATTCCCAAAAGAGTTTTAATTTTAATTTACTATTCTTATTATTAAGTGTTGAATGCATGACTAGCAAAACAAAATAATTGAGGGAAATGGCATTGATAAAATTAGCTGTGTTTATATTGATAAAATCTAAAATCAAACAGAATTATCATTTGAAATACCAGCCGGGTACATCCCAGAGGCCGGGTGATTCCAATCGATTCCACTTCCACACTCGCTGCTGTTGACGGGTCCAAAGCCGGATTAAACTGGAATAATCTGGTAAATGCAGCTTTTGACTGCATCTGTTGTTTACTGTATCCATAAACAAACACTTGCACTTGCCGTGTTGACCAATGATTAACAATAACCAATACAGTTTTTAAATGTCAACTACTGATTCAAATTCGATGGATTTTCATGGAATTAGTTATATTATTAGAATATACTACAAACAATAATTGAACATTTTCCTCAGTTTCCAAGTGGATTTGTTCATATTTTATGATTAAAAACGATGAAAAACATGGGTTTTTTAATATGTTACATTGTTAGTCTCACTATCTTCACAGCTGCTTATTTACCGTTTTAATGTCATAAGCGAGTTTCTATTCAATTAATTATTTACACATAAGTTTAAAAATGTTATGATTTACTTTTATTATTATTATTTTTTTTGCATTTGGTTTGAACAGTGTTTAAAACTATTTTTATTTGTTTCTAAAATCACAAGAAATTAAATAAGTAACTTCTACAGTTAGGTTTTGGTTAAACTGATAAGTAAATATATAGTTTGTTTTTTTTACATTAAACAAGACAGTAAAATTGTAGCCATGATTCAATTGTAGCCATGAACACCAAAAGATAAGGTTAAAATTAAATTAGATAAATTAAAATTCTGGCACGATAGTGATGATCAATATTTTGTTGTAAGTGATTGGATATATGTTTCATTATGTTGTATCCTTTGTCTTGCAATGAAATTTATTAAACCATCCCTTCTATCATGAACTTAAGTTAACAAACTTTTAGCAAACATTGAAGAGCTGAAAAATTTCAATGAATCGTCATTGATGTTGGAAGTTGAGGCAATTTTAAAATCTCAAATTTTACAAATAGCAACAACTATGACATTTTAATTTCATCCTAAATGATAGAATAATGACCATTGTCAATTAGAAATTAGAAATATATGTAGCAAAGGATATTAGTAACTCAATTTAAATAAATATTCATCAGTCATCAAACTCGTCACATTCTGAAGTTTGATGAATTATCATGGTGCTGTGTTTGACAGTTCATTAGGGAACCTACATACACTGAGACCAATTTGCAGCAACCAGTAATTTATTTTTGTTGACCCTCCTCCTGAAATTAGATAAGTTCCAGTCGTCCATTTTGTTACTAAATTGAATAATTCTTACAAAACTCAAAATCGATTATATTATTAATATATTTGTTGCTAAGAAACTAATTTTATGAAAAATTCCAATTAAAGGTATTCCAGAGATTTTTTTATGAAGGGGTGAGCGTGAGCGTAGGGTGGCGAGTGACCGAGTCGAACGACCGAAACCTGATTGCGGGTGAGCGTGACGGCGAGTGAGCGTAGCGAACGAACTAAACCTGACGGTGGGAGAACATGACGGTGAGTGAGCGAAACGAACTAGCTAATCCTTACGGCAAGTAACGCGAGCGAAGCAGCAGGAAAAAGCTGGTACTAATATAAAATCAAATTTGAAAACGAACTATTTAGTTTTATTTAACGTAGCAGTTGTATTTTAAGATTAATTGTATTATGAATAGTAGCCTTTAATCCCTTATGATATGTAGCTTGAATAACGAGTGAAGATAGTGTTCTATGCATCTAAAAGGTGGATTAAAGGTTGCATACCTTATTGACGGCCAAGAAATATTGACGAAATAAAGTAATAATCGTGTCGGCTATTTATAGGGTAGGCGAAAATAACTTTTACGAAAATATAAAAAATTTACTTTTGTAAAGTGATGTGAGCTCCCATTGATCAATAGAACCTATATAATACTGCGAACTTTTAAATTAAACTTTTCATGTTGTCTACATTTTTTGTTAGTTTTGTCACTTTATTGGAAAGTATTTTTTATTATTTTTTTATTTAAGAATTCCAATACGCAGTAAATTTGACTGTTGAAGTTATAGTGCCCCTGGCGAACGAACTGATTTGGGGGTTTCTCAGAAATGTGGTATATGCGGTTTGACCAATATGCTTTCGTTCTTCGTTTCTTGAATGCTTGTCCTCAGTACCCTTTCGCGCCATTGTATAAGCTTAAAACAGAGAATGTCGATGATGCAAAATGAATAGAATCACAGAATATTTTTTTGTTCACCCAACATGAAATTCGAATAATAAAACATTGTATAAAAATAATTCGTCAGAGATGGTCAACGATATAGGGGTACGGGTTTCCCGGATTAATTTCCAAAAACAGTGAATAAGCTGACTAATGAACAATATAAAAAGGCTGAGTAATCTTATTACACTTATTTACCCTGAATATATTAAAATGAAATCAATTCTCTATTTTAAATGAAATCTAATTATACCGTTCTATTTGACAGTAATAATTATTATAATGTTTCTTAAATACAAATATATGTTTAGAAACATGCATCAATTTGACCAATAAGTACCATACATTATTTTTAAATTATAATTAATAAAACTTTTGATGTGATTTAATAATTAGTTCCCTTTCAAACCTTTTTTTACATCAAGTAATTTAGTCATCAGTATTTGACACCTTAAGGGTGCGCTCTAACCATCTGCCGCTCGCGGATGCAAGAGTTTAGAATTTCCGTGTTTGTCGCCCCAGTTGTAAACCGATTTAAAATATTTTGGTGTCATTCTTTTCGTAATATAATTTTGTACTCCGCTTTCGCCTTAAAATTTCGATAATAATTTAAATTACTAAGTAGGTGCTTGGTAATAATGTTGAAATAAGCGTTTTTGTATCAAGTTTTAACGTATTAAAACAAATTTTTAAGAAAAAATAAGACGATACGTGAGTACAATATAATTTTAAGAACAAGAATCTGCAATGAGATTGGTAAAAAGTTTATAGATAACGACGCAAGAAGGGAAATGCGAAAGGTCTGCAATTTCAAAAACATCGTTATTAGACCACCTATCGATTTCGCACTGAAACCAAAAAAAGCATTAGAGTAACAAAATTTAAAATCACCCGTCATATATTTTCCAAAAAGTGAGTTTTCGCGTATAGCGGCAGTTAACAGTCTCTCTTGACGATTTTGACGCCGAGGTAGAGCGCACCCTTAAAGACGGAAAGTCAAAAGAAACAGTAACCTTTTATATTGTAACTCAATCCAACTATTAATACAATTTGTATTACACTAGTACACGTGTTGCTCGACATCGAGCAATTTATTTTAATACAGTAAAAATGTTACTTTTAGCTCTAAATCAATGACATCCGACCAATCCAATATTTTGAATCTCCTTAAAAACCAAAACTACACGTATTTACAGCTGATTATTAACAGATGTTTAAAATGCTTTATTCAATACCAATGTTATTTAAAAGGGAAATTTTGAGATTTCAATGGTGGATAGCGCCTTTATTTTCAGTCTGATTCTCATCGGTTTTTGGCGGAAACAACTACAGACCAAGCCCTTTCCAACGACACCAAAAACTTGAAAATCGGTTGAAAATTGTAGGAGGAGTTCTCAAGACAAAAAAACCCTTAGCGTATTAAATAAGTAGGGCCTACTAGAGATCGCCTCCTGATCGAAATTCGATCAAAATTTCAGTTGATTTGGATCCAAGAAGTTTGAAAACATTTTATAACTGAAACATCTGTTTTTCCTGTTTTTCTAGCAGTTGTTTTTACACAGCAGCTTTCGATGAGTCAATTAATTATCCTTTATCCATAAGGTTAACATTGGAACTTTGAAAGCTTGCAGGGCGTAGCCCTGGAGTCCGTTGAGAATTAGAATGGGATTCTGCTCATCTACAGCACAATACCTTTCTAACGGTATGCGCGGAATTTTCCTACGATGCACACAAGCTGAGAAAAAAGGAGGAAACAAAACATGCTTGCCTATTAATATATAGAAGATAGATATTTCAATAAATAAACAAAAAAACATAAATCACATTGAATGTGAAAACCTTTAAACAATGCAAGTAAACGTTTTGAAAATAAAAGGAAGAATAATTTTCTCAGGTGTTCTATTACATTCGCACAGGTACTTATTTATCTCCTCATTCTTTGGGGAAACCATGTTAATATATTTTCCAAGCTAACTCATGTTTAACGTTTAAACTAAATTCGTTTTTGTAAGTATTTATTTTCGTAAAAAGACTGAAATTTCAAAATTATTAACACGATGTTTCATCTTCGTCTTTGTATGCATTTTCGATGTATCTTTCTATATTTGATGTGTAGTTAGTTAAGGTAAACAAAAAAGTTTATGATATGGAAATTCATGGGGTAGGCTATTTATAATTTGTAAAAAATTGATGACAACTACATAAAACGTCTATCAAATAATTATTTTGTAAGACTTTAGATTTTATTTTTGAATTATCTTTATATTAATAAAAACTTCTCATTTGGTTCACTACCGCTGTTGTATATCATCAATTACCTAAAATATGTTATTATAGTATTGGGATACAAAAATTAAAAGATGGAATTTTTGTCTCAAATTAATAGATGACAATTTTAGATGAAAATGTGTGTTTTTCATAATTGTTTTAGTTTTGGTCATTTAAACAAATGAAGTTTTAAAAAGAAACAACGTCTACATGTGGGAGATATAATCGAAGAATAATGAATACCTTAAACATTGTTCATTGAACTTAAAAATAAACCAAAATAACCTTTCCGAATAGAGGGGCATAATTTTACCAAGCGATTGTTTACCATTAAATCGTAATTTTACGCTGAAACTTGATAAGGAATTATATAAAACTTGACGTTATGAACAGAGCGGTAATGTGAATTAGTTACCATTATTCACGTTGTGTAAACAGATGAATGCGTTGGTGAATATTCACTAGCTTGTAAAATGTGTAAATAATATGCAGCTTCCGCCCTTGAACAGATGTTTTTGTTTACATTCTACTGAAAATTAGGTGTATATTTCGTTTATAAAAAAGACCAAGAAACACCTACATTCAAATAGTTTAAATAAAATATAAATAAAATTTTAGTTTACTTTATAGTGGGTGCTTTTGTTTATAATTAAAATAAATACAGTAATTCTTTTTTATGTTAGAACACGAGGATTTTAAACGGGCACAACTAAAAGAGTTCTTAAGATACCTAAACGAGTAAAATGTCAAATCATATCATCTTAAAGGCTTGAAAAATAGTAGTTTTCATCACTAGGAGCAAAAGTGGGTCTTTTTGGTGCGCAATCGTGTTTTAAAAACGAGGCGCAGCCGAGTTTTTAAAAACGATTAAGCATCAAAAAGACACTTTTGCTCCGAGTGATGAACAACGTTTTTTATCATAATGCAAAATTAGACTTTTGATCGTTAAAAATATTAACTATTAAGATTTTGAGGTTATATTTACAAAGTAAGTAATATGCAGTAAATGTGTTTACATTTCTGTTATTTACAAACAATGCTCTTTATAACGTTTGAATTTCAAAATTCTGCTCCTCAACATTAATAAATTAATAATAATATACTTAGCAAACAGCTGACTTTTCAGTACTAGGACCTAAAAAATTCTCCAGATGATTTTTCAGTACTAGGACAAGAAAGAATCGGTTTTGGTACTATTGAGAGAACGAAAAACAGGCTGATTTCGTGCAGAATGATAAAAACCTTTTTTTCATGCCTTATTACTTTACAATGTGTGCTCCACTTGTTGCTCTACAGCATAGGAATACATCAATTGACAATTTGGCCGATCTGCTGATTTCTTGCAAAGTGTTTTGCAATGTATATATGGTGTTGCATTCCTGATCGCTGTTGAAATTCGCTCATGCAGATATCTCAAGTCTTCAATATTTTCTGCCCAAACGATGTGTTTTATGGAACACCAGGAAAAAGTCTAAAGCAGGACTCCTAGGAGACTAGGAAATAGACCAATCCTCGCCTATCCAACGATTTGGAACTCTATGGTTTGGATTGTCCAGTTTAACGCTTAAGACAAAGTCAAAGTTAAAGTCTAGGATCCCATACAATACGATAAATAAAACGTACTTTTGCTAACCTCAGAATGTTCTTAAGTCGTTTGGTTATCTTGGGAAGTCCTTTAGTAGCACCAGTTCAGTTGCCCGACATTCTTTTATAAAACCCTATATAATGTAACAAAAATGGGCCGTAGCGGTTTTAATTTTTTGAAACTATTTAACATAAGTAGTTCGGCTTTGTAAAAGTATATGCCTTTTAAATATACATTTTCCAGATATATGAAGATTTTACCTCTCCAAAGGTGGGGATTTAGAAGACAATTTTAAATGTAAGATCTCCAATTAAATCTAAGGTATTTGCAAGCCTTGAATCACTTTTGAAGAATGAGTCAAGAATGGCAGGTCTTCAAACTTTGAAAGAAGATCAATTTTCCTGACATAAAAATGCATTAACTACAGATTTAACTTTTGAGGCCGATTTTTTGTATAGAGCTCAGAGTGCAAAGAAATTCCTTTTTTTCGTCCTAAAAAGGTGGGGTTTTATGCTTTGTTCTGTATATAAATTTAATATTCTTGGATTTATCTAGCTCACTAATGTTTTTAGTAAAGAATTTTTTATGAATAGAGAATCTTTTTTTATACAAGCTTTATCAAGATTTAAACTGGTTTAAACTGTTTGTAAGGTCATGTTGTATGAGGTACCTAACGGGTAGTACAACTTGTATGGCTGTATGTGTGTACTATTATTAAAAGACCACAGCACTTCTTCCTAAAACTTGTCAGATGGTCAATGCAGGTATTTTTGTTAGATTATATTATTTTTTTTAGTAAAAGCAATAATAAGGGCTTTGCAAAATTTAAGAAGATTATTTGTATGGTGATCAGATTCAATGAATCCACTGTGAGCCAGCATATGTAACATGGAGGTGATCAGCTTACATCACACAGCCTTGTTGCATGAATACTAATAACTCAGCGTGGATCAATGTTGAATAATGAAAGAGTTTGACGATATAATGAAGCATAAAATGCATCCGGAATCTGGAATGCAGGAATTTTAGCTCAAATGTGTGACATTTCTCTGATTCCTTGAATTAAAGATTGCATTTACATTAGAAATACATTATACTATTTCACATATACGAAATATTTATAAAATATTTTCTATTTAGAAAAAAGATTAAACGATGTTAGAAAATAATTTTCAGCAGCGTAAACTATAAAAAGCTTTGTTTTTTTTTAAATATTATTATACCGAAACCAGATTTTAGTTATACATTTAACTATTATAATAATACTTATAGAGTCAAAAACGTACTTAACTAGCTGATTGGTCCTCTAAAGAAGAAATGGGCATGTTTCATCGTTATTAGTAATTTGCACTGGCCACAAATGGTTATGGCATCCGTTTTGGTTATTTTTAAGAAATTAATTGATGAATTTATCTGAGGATAATGAAGTTGGGTAATAATAAGCATTTGACCTATGAACTGCAGTGTAAAATGTATAGTAACTTTGTGATCAATTCCGAATAGATTTTGTTATTTTTCATGGTTGTTCTCATTAGTTTCATGTTAAAGTATATAAAAACCACGTATAATAATTTAGTGATATTGTTTATATAATATGTGATACACGAATAAAACAAAAAGCTAATAACAATGAATACTGCCAAACTTATAAGACCAAGCCATTTTTAAATATTACTCGTCTTCAGAAAAAAAGTTGTATAATCAATTATTTATGTTTATGTTCTAAGTACAGTATTTCCCCAAATAATCCTTTGAACTATTCTCACTATGATTATAAGTTTGTTTAGAAACACAACTGATTGTCAACTGATATTTGCAAATCAGTGTATCTTTTCAGATGTCTCTACAACTTACAGATAATTTATAATACACATTTACACTAATTTATACAGATAATTAAAACACATTTCCACATCTGCATCATTGAATGTGATTGGAATTAAGTTAGTTTTATAATTGTATAAGCTTTAGTTTAATAGTTAATATTCACATGTCTTAGCTTGTAAATTGAAACTCGAAATTGTCTATACATTTCTATTAAATGTTTAGTCAAGTGTCTTTATTAAGATTATTGAAACATTATTTTACATTTTTAAGTATTAATGTTATTTTTACTATATCGTTTTGTTGATAGTGTAAATAGATATCATTATTTGCATGGTTAGAATTATACTTTGAATATATTCATATTCATCATATGTTATTGTTGCACGTATCATGGATGCCAATAAAATGGGAGTTGGTAAATTGGTGTCACAACATAGCTCTACTGGTATTTTGTGAGGCGAGCAAGGACAGCAATTCAATTTGAATACTTATATCTTTTATAATTAATTCATTGTAATATATCCAGTATAGCAAGTGTAAAATTGTGTAGACCATTGAGATGAATAAAAAATAGAAGAAACACGAAGTTCAGCACTAAGTTTTAATAAACTACTGTAAGCATACTTTTACAGAGTATTACAGTAAGGAGGTCAAGGAAATGACAGAAAATAATAACATAACGTCTTTGTTTCTCTTAGAGAACTGGAATAATTGTATCAAGTATAGTACAACAACAGATTTAATACAACTTATATAATACTACTAACACATGTTGTTATAGTAAAATATTTTGGGATACCTTGTTGAAAAATTTATTGTAATTTAAAAGTCTTATAATAAGTAGCCAGTAGAAAGAACCTTTTTTGAGTTATTGATCAAATATTCTACGACATATTCACCAAGAAATCAAGCAAAAACATATATAATATAATATAAACACCAATAATATATTTGTGAACGTTTGTCTTATTGGTCTGATCCACTTTATTATATTACTAGTGCCCCATATATGGCCAAATGTATTTGTAGGTGATTGCTCTGCAAGCCAATATACTAAATAGGTTAATCGTCTCATGTCGTCACCCTGGACTTCTCTGTGTCCTCAGATTAATTAGTTTAGATCATCACAGTTTCTAATGCTCAATGTAGTTATTTGTCATATGTTTCAAAATGAATCACATAATTTGGTTTTGTTTTTGTATTTGGAGAAGAAAGGATGGTTTGAATGTGAACAAGAAAACATCCGATCATAAATCGTAGGAAAGATTTTTAAGTCTGGCAGCCTCTTTTTGCAAAACCTTGAATTGTCTTCATAGATTCTTGATTGATCAAATACAAAGTAAGCTGTTAAACCGCCACAGTATAAGTGAACGGTAAAGATAAAAACTTCTTGGAAGAACGCAGATAAGAACCCACGACATCGCTGCCATGTTCAGAAGTCCAACCACTATGTCACCCCTCAATAACAATATACTATATGTTATAGTTTTTTTTCTCAGTTGATAGTCGTAAATATTTATTAAGAGGGTTATAAATTTTTACATGTTCTATAGTATAGTTTAACTTATAAACCTAAAGATTCTTCTGTATGTCAAAAGCACATGGGCTATTGGACAGGGTCTAATCATATTTGACTACATCAAGAAACTAAGAGAACTATCCATTCACCTTAATTTATGAATTACTTAAATACGAATAAAATATAAGCATAAAAATGGATGTTATGCCTTGTTTAGCTTTGTTACAGTCTAAGATTATGTAATTATTTAGACAGGGTCATTAATTAATAACCATTCCACCAATGGCAGCTGGGCAAAATTATGAACCATTAAAAAACAATTAAACAATTAACAGTTTTTCTCAGGATCGAACCTGCAAAATCAATGTTTAAAGACAAGCACTATAACGAATCAGCTACTTAGCCATGAAACCTACAGTAGAACCTCTCACATCTGAAAATCATACAAAAGACTGATATATTATACCTAGTGTCCGACAATCTGTTATAGGCCTATACAAACACTGTGTTGGCGAGTATGGTAATTCTTGAATAATTATCTGATTTGTTTTCGTTTCATAAACAGCGAGTCCAGCTATGTTTCTTGACGTGAAATGTGCTCTGACTATGATCTTCGAATTTTTTTACGTAAATGCTGTTTAGGGGTTTTTCCATTATTTATTGCGCCTCCTGATATCCGAATTTCCTATTTGTTCCGACCGAGTCCCGTCATAGTCGTACATGAGAAGTTCAACTATACTATTATTGTTGTGAAAAATTTTAAATACTATTTTTTACTCAACACAATTGATTTAGACAAAGACTGAGCAATAGTGATAATGAAGGTTGGAAATGAACAATGTTGTCATCACGTTACAGTGTTTGTTCAGCGTAGTGTTTAGTGAAAACATTGTATGTGTAATTGTGTTTTTTTTTCTAGGCCAGGCATTTCGAGGAATCTTGCTGCGCAATCATGGTTTAATGCGTTACACTATTGTGGAACAGGGTGGTACGTTAAATGGGGGTTAAACTGCATATGTCTAATCTTATGAACTGATTGGAATATATTTTTTACGTTTAGGATTTTTAAGATCTTAGAGTACCTGTTTGAAAAAAATCCCACAATGTTCAAAGAATAGAGTGTATTTTAGTTCTTAGATGGATTTTTTCGACATTTAAGTTCGATGTTTTTATTTTGTTAGACGTCTTGGTTACTTCTAACAAAATTTATAGTTAGCTAAACACATGACTATTCATTATTCTTTCAAATTAACTAGAACACTTCAAATGGGACGTATAAAACAAAAACATGTCGTAAATAATAGCATTAAAAAAATTAATTTAATGTTACTTTCGTAAATTAATAAATCATGGAGATGAAAAAATGTATGTGTGTCCCCAATCCTACTTCACTACTGCAACAGCGATTTTAATTTTTTTGAATTGGCGCAAAGCGGTAAAATGTAGTTCCATCAGTAGATGACCACAAACCGGCACCGAGACTGGGTGGAGGTCCCAAAACTGCCCGCTTTAGCTGAGTTTAATTTGGATGGATGCTTTGAAATATGCACAAAGACTTTTTCCAGTTATATTTCCAGTTAAGATTTAGTTTTCTAATAGCTAATACACCACACTACGCACTCTAATTAAATCAAACAAATATTTTAATACTTTTTTATGGTCTTAAAATTCTATAAAACATAATTTAACTTAACGCCATTGAGATTTTTATCTAAAATGCAATATCTCTCAAATTTTGATTAAAACAAGAAAGTAAATTACTTGAGACGGTCACAATTTCAGTGGCTAATTGCAGCCGAAGATACAAAAAGAACGTCCGTTGCTAGAGTTACGCTTCAGTCAACACTTCTTGGGGGGCAATTACTTTATTGGGCGCCTTCACAATATTGAAACTAATGGTGTAATTGTAATCATTTCATTAATCGGGTAGAAGAAATCTTATACTCTAAAACAAGCTCCGTTTGTCCGGACAAAGTTTTTTTCGCTCCAAGGATTTTTGATTTTTTGGTTGAATATGGGGGTTTTGGCCACCAGAAATCGATTGGAGCTGGTCCCATAGCTGGGAAAAATCCGGTTTTCGCGCTAGAGCCCTTCAAAGTTTCCATGTTATCCTTATGGAGATTTTATTAATTGAATAAAACTCAGCTGATAACTGTAGATATAAACCAATGTGTTACATAAGTGCAGTACGGTTTGGCGAGTGAGCGAAGCGAACGAGCTCGTCTGTAAAATGGAAGAGGGCGAGTGAGCGGAGCGAACGAGCTTTGTGTGAGAACGAAAGTAACAATTTTACCGAGCATAAGCTCGGTCCCCCTGGTACTAGCAGTATAAATAAACGCTAACTGCAATCATCTTTAATAAATATTAGTCCAACATGTATAATCTTTAAGTGATTAATAGTCCCATCCCTGCTTACCTTAAAATTAAATTTTAAACACCCAATAATCAATATTTTAGATTTTACCATTAAGAAATGTTGCCAGTCTAATGAAAACGTTTACAAATAAAAAAAGATTACGACTATCTTCAACGATGCATTTACAAAAGCTAAACATCTGTTAAATCATACATCGTCAGCAATATCAACTGAAAAAAAACATTTGTTTATTAAGTGTTTATTATGTTTTGCACTCTCCCCATTGCATGTGGAATGAATGGAATTCACCCCCAAGCCACTAATCTCATATAGGATATCTATCCACTTCACTCATTAAACAATTTTATCGTCAATATTTTTTATCTTTTTTAGAATCAAATTATTCTATTTATATTATTGTTTCCAGAACATCATGCATCTTGTAACGACTTTTTTTCTGATTACCTTTTTAATAACTAGTGAGAAGTGAATACTTTTGTTTTATTTCAGAACAAAACAGTTTTATACACTTAAAATCAATATAACCAAATAATATATTAAAATGATGCACATCAATACGGGTTGCTCAATTTCAACTAAAAAATAAAAAAATATATAACAACATAATTTTACTTTTCTTTGGAACATGCAGTTTGAGAATCTAATGTCAGGCCTACTAACACAAAAGAGTCATGAACTGTCTTAACAGATATCAGCCACTCACGGACAACTGAAAGATTAATGTTTTAACATAATATCTAAATAAAAGAAAAAAACTAACAGACTAAGGAAACAAGGTTTAATCTAAAGTTTCCGCCATGTACGACCTTAGATTAAACATAATCATATTCTAACTGCTGCGCTCCACACTAAATAAACACAGTTATGCAATGAGGCGCCTCACTGCGCCCCCCCCCCCCTTTGAAACCCTTCCCTCCAGAAACCCCCCACTGGGAAGAGCAACAATGAACTTTGGCTGTGATCAACATTATCAATCACATTTGCTCAAACATTTTATAATTTAAATAATTTCTATTATAAATATATGTTATTTTTGTTCTATTTATTATTATTTTAACGTCTTAATATTTGTTAGAATTCACTATTAAAATCTGAACTATTTACTTCACTTACAAAATTCTTGTTAGACTTCTTTAGTTATATTTAGTTATATGGCTGGGTAGCTGAGTGGTTAAAGAGCTCGCCTTTGAATCTGAAGGTAGCCGGTTCGATCCTGAGAAAAGTTAGTGCTTTTTGATGGTTCGATACTGGACCCAGCTGCCTTTGGTCATTGGGCTATTAATTAATGATCCTGACAAATAAAAACAGCTGATATTTGTCAGTAACAAAGCTACACCTCATCTGATCCATCACAATCATCACACTCACCCCTTCAGTCATACTCACCTTAAAATACGCCAAAGTGCGTCGGTGTTTCAAATAAAAAGTATCTAAAAAAAAGTATCTAAAAAGTATCTACATTTATTGATTCAGATTTTAATAAATAGGAGATGAGGATACAAAAGATGTTAAATAGCCTTTGCAATTTTATTAATTGCCTACGTTCCTTAGGAGAACCAAACCGTTATTTATATACAGTATTTATTCCACCTTTGCCCCAATAACGTATTTATTATTATTTTTTTTTTAAATAAATACACAACACCTTAGCTTAAATAGAAGAACAATTTTGGACGTAAGTATGTATACTACGTTAATTGTTCAAAATTGAAACCATCGTGATAAATTTGATTTATAAATGTATAAGTATATTCTTAAGTTAAGTTAAAGATTATTCAAAGAGACAAAATTAATTGAGGTTTATCTTTTGGTAATAGTATGATAAATAAACTTTAAACTATAAAATTAATGTCAATTTAGGCCCCTGTGACTCGGTCTCTGGTCATGTTACCATAATTTATATGACATCGTCAACTTTGACAAAGAAAACATGCTATAAAAACAGATTATGTTACTTTACGTATGAATGGTCATATACTGAGAAAGGTTTACTTTGGATAAATGTTTAAAAGCCTGTTAAAATATTTTCCTCGATAGGACAAATTACGTTTAATTTTTAATAAACAATATTCAACGTCAAACTTAACAGAAAAAGAAAAACGTAGTAGAGTTTGAAATTATTTCAACAAATATTTAAATAATTTAGCTTTGTCATTACCATTACTAAAACGTATCAATTTTTATAACTATGCGTATACGTATTGACGCAGAAACTTTCCGGCAGATTAGAAAGCCACAAACAAATGGGGCGATTCAGTTTTAATTTAGTAATGCGGCCAAAACACCAAAGCCACATTTCACAGAATAAACTAATTTCTTTTTCATGCCTCTAACGGAATTAGGTTTAGAATATATGTTTAATGTTAAAAAATAATTATAGTAAAATTAATAAAACCTAATGATAATAAGTTATGGCATCAAAGTTAGATATAGCAATCTATATATTAATAGGCAAGCATATTTCTGTTTCTCATTTTACTTGGCTAGTGTGTAACGTAGGAGAAATTCGTGCATACCGTTAGAAAGTTAGTGTACTGTAGATGAGCAGAATCCCATTATAATTCACATCGGCCTCAAGGGCTACGCCCTACAGGCTTTCAAAGTTTCAATGTTAGTCTTATTGATGAAGTTTATTTTATTGAATCATTAGACAGCTGTTGTAATAACAACTGACAGAAAAACCCCTTAAAGTTTGGTCGAATTTCGATCATAAGGCGATCTCTAGTGATAATAGATACATATGGTGAGTATAGGACTAGTGTAAATACCCCCGTCGCAGCAGACCTGCGTACTCAGCGAATTTCCAAATTAGTAGTTTTAATTATGACCAGAAAAACCTGTCAACCAAATATCATCACAAGCTCATAAATAGAGGAATAAATGTCTATTCTCCTTATGATAAATGTAGGGAAAGAGTATGCAGGTATGCTGCCATGGGGAACACTAACAGTAGGTTTTTAGCATAAACAAATTATTTCGACCATATGAAGCCATATACTAAGTTTCATCAATATCTGTCCATTGCTAACGGAGTTTGCCTATTCTCCATATGATTAACATGGGAAAAGAGTATGCAGGTTTGCTGCCATTATAAGTACAAAAACCAAGATTTTTTTACCACAAATGGATGAATCTCAACTAAATGAAGCTGAATGCCAAGTTTCATCCAAAAACATTGGTTAATAAGTGAAATATTAACACATCCTTATTCTCCATAAGATTAACATTGGAGCCTCAAAATACAACATACTGTCTTTAGACTTTTTAATATCTCGGTAACCAATGGAGATAGAGCAAAGCTTCAAAATACTAAATTGTGTATTTTTTTGAGCTAAATCCAATGGTGAAATAAAAATTTAAAATTTTTAAAAATTACATATGAAAAATGCAAAAAACCCATTTTTGGGGTACAAAACCCCCCAAAACTACCCCTTCCGATAGGTCGATATGTCTGGTTACGAACTCATCCGAATAAACGTAGGATTACACATCTCTACCAAATTTGGTGTCGATCGGACCATTTTTACGAGAGTTATCGTGTCTAGGGACACATACATATATATATATATACATATATACATATATACATATATATATATATATATATATAAATTTTAATGACTATTATTTTTGTTCTCTGGGCACCTAAAAACGAAAAAGTAACATGGTCCCGGGCTTAGGTCTTACCATGAGACCTACGGTAATAGCTTATTCCCTATGGGAAATTCGCTAAAATAAGATTCTCATAAAGCAATCTATAAAAAACTGAATTATTATTCAAACCACTTACCAAGGACCTAATCTATAAATATATAATTCTGTAAGTGACATTTTTTTAGCATAATTGTGAGCGTTTTACACATTGCAGGAAGATGGTAGGGGTTTCAAATTAAGGGTATCGGTCCATGCACGAGGAAAATCATCAGCGTGTCCATAAAGTTGCCAGGAAATGAGAAATAACGTAAAACGTCCTCACAAGAATAGCATGGGGATTCGAAAAACGTTTGCTTTGTGTTCATTAAAACATGAGTTATGGTTTGATTTTAAACGAGAGACAGATGATAACATTAAGTGAAGAACTATTGATAACCAACTGACAAAAAATATGCCTAGAAGAGTAATACTATGATAAGATCTTTTGTGGCTTTGAGCGACTAAAAATTCCACTAAGAGCGTTACCAACCTTAAAAACTACATATTACAATTATTTAAATGCTGATTTTTATTATAACTTTTGTGATTTAAATATAAAAAAATATATATAAATGTACTTTTTTGCTAACTGAGCATGTATTCAAATCATTAAAAAATTGTTCGTGAAAGGGGTGGAATATGGGTGATGAATCGTGGTTTGGAAAACGCCAACTTTATTTTCGATGAAACGTGTTTTGTCTTGATTTGAAAATGGGAAATGTCAAATGATCATACTGAGTTACTAATAATGTATTTTTAATACTTAAAGTGTAGCAGTCAACGAAGTTTTGTAAGAGTTATAGTGTTTATTGTTTGGGAATTCGCAACAATCAGATCAACATGTTTCAAAGGACACAAAAAAAGAACAAAAAAACTAACAAAAAAAGTACAACAACAATGAAACCCAGATAGAATCTCATATACACCATATATTGAATACTACTTTGGTAGTGTTTTTTATCAAATACATTTATTGTTGATTTAAAATTAAATTTAATCAACCCTCAAACTTTGTTTAGAAACCACAAGGGTATCTAATCAATTTTATGATTATCGTTTCAGGTTTTTTGTTATAAAAGTTTTCAATTTATAAATGGATGGACATATTGTTTTTATTGGAATGCAAGCAATCGAGTAAATGCTTGGTTTTATATAACAAGTGTAAAGTAAACACACACGGATTGACTACAATTCATTTCGCAAATGTAAAATAATATGAGAATGAACAATTCCCAAATGAAACGCTTCAGGCTCAAATTTTATTTTTCAATTTTAACTTTTTCTGTATTATATAAAAAATGCGATACCTATTTGTTATTTTGTATTTTAGTAATTTTTAAAGAGAACCATATGATTTTAAGCGATTGTGATGTTTTAGGTATAATTGAAATCTCATTTGTCATAGAAATATGTGAAATGTAATCCTACATAAATATTATAAGCATAATTTCTTTTATAAACGATTTAAGTATTCAGGAAGATTACCTCTTGTAATCAAAACTAATAAATAATTCCATCATTAATCGTCTAGTCATTAACTCTTATAGGAAACAACCAGCCTATATGGCATCATTCCTAATATCAACAACCAGTCTACCAGTTCTACAATGGCCAAACCCTTTGCATTTATGATATTAGTGGTTATAAGGAATTGAATCCCTCATAAGTTATGAAATGATAGTATGAAATTCCCCTTATTCAACTGATGTAAAAACACGTTTGCAATCATTTTGTATTTTCATTAGAAAAGACCCGCGATGTCTTATTCCATTCCAGTTTGACCATTAATAACCCTTCGTATCATAAAAATACCGCCACATCTATTTGTTGGTGAAAATGCAATTAAGATAATAAGAATAATATAAATTAACATCAAGAAAACATAAAGTTTATGCGAGAAAAAATTCCAATTGTAAAGTGTTCCTACGAGATAAGGTAGCTTTAACCATAGAAAATGACAAGTCTATTGAACTATGAGGTGCGCTTACTATAACTAAATTACTATTAGGTTATATTATGAATAGTAAATAAATTTTACAAACAACATTTACGCTATACTTTTATTTATCAATAGAAATTATAACAAGAAAATCAGGTCAAAACAGTTCTCGAGCAATTTGTTCGGCCGTTTAGAATTTAGTTTAAATATTTAATTAATTGGTCGCTCACAGTTTCACAGTCCAATCGTCACTTTGGTTGCGACCATCATTCGTTTAGTAAAATTAATATTCATAACATTTTTATATTTGACAACTAATGAATATTTTAAGATATATGAATGGCTCAGATACACTATAAAAACTAACTTTAACGTACACCCCTATTAGGTTATAATGTTTTATAAAATTTGGCTTCAGCATATTTATACTTACTGAAAAAGAGCAGTAAAAAACGCACATTACTACCTTAAAAACAAGTAAATACAATTACTTTCTACTTAAACTTATGATATAATTTGAAATAATTTACCACTCATTACAATATTTTTCAAACATTCAAAGAGGTTTAATTTTTTTAACGAGGCGTAAAAAGGCGAACGTGTGGTTCATGTCCCCAAAAAAATATATATTTTGCCACTTTCTTAATTAACCTACTAGAATGATACTAACTCATTCCGAATTGTACAATTATTTCGAAAGCGTTAAATGCTAAGTTGAAAACTGCAGAATGAAATGAAAGCAATGTGTGTTTAAATACAATTCCATTCATAACATATTAAAACTTACTAAGCCTCATTACAGTAATTTAAACCATTACTAGGCTTTGCTTTGTCAATCCTCTGTTGTGTTTTAATTGAGAAGTGTTAAACTGAAGCCGTACAAGACAACGAACTTATCTGTAAGTATGTTATCATTATTAGATTGTTTTTAATGACTAATTTAAAATCATTGTTCCGAGTTTTAACTTATTGATCCCGTGCCGGTTTTGGGTTGGAATAGTCCCCGCGGTATCCTTTTTTTTTATTGTAAGAAGCGGTAAAAGGGATGCTGGAATGCTCTGTGGGTGTCCATATTGTGTTGCAGGGGCTGATGTATGCCTCGCACTGTCGATCATCTCATTCAGTGTGTCGTCTAAAGCCAATCACTTCCTTCCTCTGTCGGAAAGTGTGGTATGCATGCTAAGGACGGACTCTGTGTTGCCTCAGTTCATCACTTTACCCGATCGCCAAACACAAGTGGCAATTGAATATAGTGGTCCTCGGCCTTTCTGAGGAAGAGGAGAATTGGCTTCTTGCAGTGGGATTCTTTGCTGTGCGGTGCGTTTAAAGTCCCTTGTTCTTAGCTGCTTTGTGTGACTGAACCTTTAAAATGTATAGGTAGTGTCTATGGCTTAGTGTCGTGCACAATGTCTGTAAAGAAAATTCGCACCTCCTTATCACAAAAAATTTTTTAGCTGAGGAATAATTATCTGTGTAAGTTCACAACAAGATTAACCTAAATTATGTTTTTGCAATATGTGCCAGGTTTATTTGAAATTATCAGAAAAGTAAAAGTCAAACGAACACCCATTACGACTTGTGTTGTTCGTTTGGGGGACTTTGACTAGTATTGGGAAATCAATAAATTATCTTGTAGATAGACATTTTTATGTAATCAAGTGGCATGATCTGTCGAATTAAGCTTTGCTGTTTGTTGTTGTTATCTATGACAACTGGCTAATCAGTGAATGATTTTGTTAAAATAAGGAAAGTTACACGTTGCTGTAACTGGGTGGAAGCTTCGTCAATCCAGTGGTCTTTCTAACGTTTTTTGTTTTGTTTTATGGGCGGTGACGATGAATGTTAGTTAATCAGAAAACGCTAATGTCAATGTAATCAACACGTCGTGTCCATCAGAGGAGTGATCCGTCAAATTATCGACCAGGCGGACTTCTGTTGTCTGACGATGACAGTTGGCTAATTCGTAAACGCTGTTGTTAAAGTTAGCAAACTGCTATGCCTACAGGGGACATATTCGGTCCAACCATTCCGAGATCCTTTGAGTTACACTAATTAGATTACTCTGGTGGGCATTATTTTAATATATTTTTATTATTTAGGGTTACAGATAAACTGTTAGTTAAAATGAAAGTGTGGCTTACTTTTTTGTTTAATTGCGTAAACGAATTGGACAAAAGTGTAAGTTTAATTAATACAATAATATGAATTTTTTTATAATAATTAGGACAACTTTTCTTGCAACGTGCCACGCAGCAGATGCCCAGGTTCTAGCCTATGCCTGCTGCTTTCCTGGGCCACACAAGTAATATTATTTATACAGTTTATATTTATATTTAATTTTAACAGTTGTATTTTTATAACTGTTCTGTTTTATTACTATTATTATTATTTTTTATAAATTTCATTTATTCATTCCCTGATAAATTCGTTTGTTCATTAATTCATTCACAAACGACAGTTCATCGCTTTATTGATAATACACATTACTGATTCCAGTAGACCGTTGATAATCCAGATTAATTGGGACCAGACCCCATCCGGATTGTTATTATTACACCGGAATATCGAGAATACCTTATAAACTAGCAAGGATGCACTATTTAGCTTATTCACTTGTTAAAATTGAATAATTTGCAGGCCGTAGGATTTTTTGTTGGTTACCCCTAGATTGGTCTAGTGTCATGACTTTAGGCACTAGACTGTACTTGGCGATCCACCAGCTAGAAAGGGTCGCGCGCTAACCGCGGACGTCGGGGCCCACCAGCTGGCCTGGATCAGACACCAGACTGTACTTGGCGATCCACCAGCTAGAGAGGGTCGCGCGCTATCCGCGGACATCGGGGCCCACCAGCTGGCCTGGATCAGGCACTAGACTGTACTTGGGAATCCACCAGCTAGAGAGGGTCGCGCGCTAGGCCCGGGTGGGTGGAAGTACCAGTCATGCTTGCTGTTTCCTACAGATTTAATGACTGATCAATGACGTAATCAGTTTTTGACGTCATATGCATAACCACAGATGTCTAGGGATACCCACTAGCAGGGGCTTGTGTCATGACACTAGATCAGTCTGGGGGTAACCAACAAGAAATCCTACGGCCTGCAATTTACACCCTTTAAGGAGGTGGGCCCCTTATTTCTAGAGTCCACCACCAGACATTTTTCTCAGTGTTGGAATTCAACGAAAACTTTGAAGAAAATAAAATTAGCAAAAATAGCAGTACAAATGTTGAGATCAAACAAATTTTTCTGTTTACAACAAACATAACCTATAAGGAGTATTTACAAATATACACAGACGGTTCAAAAACGGCTGCCGGGACAGGCGCTGCCTACTGGATACCGCAGCTACAGATATCCAACCAATTCAAGCTTAGTGAATATACATCAAACTACACGGCTGAACTATATGCTATATATAAGAGTATACAGTTTGCTAATTCAATACCAAATGAAAATATCATTATACTCACTGACTCACAATCCACTGTAATGGCAATTAGAGCTGTATTTAACAGCAAGAAACAATGTGATATTGCGCTAAAAATAGCAATTGCTGTCCACAATAGTGAAAAAAGATTTTGCTTCCAATGGATTCCAAGCCACTCAGATATCAAGCATAACGAAACAGTAGATAAATTGGCCAAGAATGCTATTAAAGTAGGTCAAGAAGGAAATGATTTACATATAAGCTGTGACGACTATATTAATTTAATGAAAAAGTCATATGTGAACAAATATAATATGGAAGTAAAAATGTCCCCCAAAGCCCGGTGGTACAAAAACATTCAGGGAGACTTCACACAACAACCCTGGTTCAAAAACAATCGAACAAGCAGACAATCCATAATCAACATCTGCCGATTAAGGATAGGCCACGCTCTAACGAACAAATATAAGTTTGCGAAACATATGTACTTCACCCCATTATGCCTCAAGTGCACGCTAGGACAGGAAGAACCATCAAACATATACTGTTTACATGCCCCCAATATTTTTCAGCAAGAACACAATACCTCAAACACACAATCAGCAAATATAAATCCGACATAAAAAATGCGTTGAAAGCCAATGACCCAGAGACCTATGACGAGTTAAATACCTTTCTATATGCCTCCAAAATTACACTTTAATATAACCAACCACCCAGTCACATTACAACCACTTACTTTTCGACAACACTCATTACTAACAACTTACCTGGTATCTTGGGATTCTTCCATCCGTGGCCTCACCTTTTCGGATAGGATAAGCCTGACGGGCCCCTGGCTGAGAAGACAGACCTATCCCTTACCTTCCTCCCACCACAATCCTCCCTTAGAGAATCCTTCTTTCGAACACAGTCAACACAACCATTGATAATAAACAAGTGTGCGAATAACAAAATAACAAAAAATTGTCTTAACATTACAGAGTTGTAAACACTAGTCACTAACTCTAATTAATAACCAAAATAGTCAGCAACCCATTAAAAGAACTACGAGGCTACATGGAAATTCCAAACCTGCCGGTGGCAAAAAAGAAATAAAAGACGCCTTTCGACCATTGATTCGTTATTAGCGTCATCGAACTGGGTCAGATCCACAGAATAAGGATGGTGTGCACTAGAAGAGCTCGATATAGAAGCTCTAGATGTGAAGTAATTACTGCGAAACTCATTTGGTCGATAGATACCCCTGCCTCTACCGTGGTTGTTGATTTTTCCCCAGGAGGGGAATACCTTCTATTCAACAATCTTGGCGGAGCTGATCGTTTGAGCCTTCTTATTTTCAGTTATGAAACGCTCCAATGAATTAATTAACCCTTTACTCTCCTGGGCTATTTCACTCACAGCTTTAAGCAGCTCATCAATTTTAGAAGAGTCATTTGACAGAGATTTACTAGGTAAAAGAGAATTTTGTTTCACAAATTGCTTGATGCATTTGTCACAGTCCTTGCAGAATCATTTAATCTTGTCTGCCATGTCGTTAATTACCACGTAGTCGTCTTGTGTTAGATCTACCCAGTTTAGGTTATACCAATTGCCGCATGGTCCTTCACAACCCATTCCAACGTCTTCAGGTACATCTTCCGTGCACAACCCGCACTTAGATGGCGGTTCAACTTCACTTGTTGATTCCGTGACTACTTGATCTTTGGTGCTGGTTTTACCACCTTGACGAGTCATACCGAGCAAAGTAACTTAAAGTAGTCAACGATCGATAGTCAATAATATTCAGTCGATTCGGGTGTCGAAAGTCTGTATATCGATTCAGTATATCGGTTGTTGATCGCGGTATAACCTCTTCCGATGACCAGAACCACGTTGTTACACTTTAATAAAAATTATGCAAAAACAGTAAATGTTTATAACTCAAATAGACTCTGACTTACACATTTAACACTTTCACACTGAAATTTTAGACGAGATAGATGTCTTATAATAAGAATTTAACTTTAACACTCCGTTGGTCGCGCCCCTTACTGTGACACCAATGGTCGCGTGGGGTAGTGTCGTACCCCACATGCTTTTTTTGTTTTAAAAATAATCTTAAGTTACTTTTTCTTTAATTTATGTTGTCATATGTTATTTAATACATCTTTGCATATTTTTGCTTGTTAAAAAAACAGTTTGGGTCTAGTTTATGGAGAAAATTGTTATAAACATGTGAATAGGGTTTTGATAAAAAAGAAAACGCGGAAATG
>JAQYXR010000658.1:0-66902 GCA_030545055.2 Neoaliturus tenellus
ATATTAGCGAATTTCCTTTAGAAATAAGCTATTACCGTCGTTTTCATGGGAGCTGCCGTTTGTATCGATGTAGGGACACCTCTGCGATTACATAATTATATATATTATATTGTGGCTTTTTATGTGTACTTTCTGGATACGTAGTGATTATTTGTCGGTAACACATTTAAAACTGCTCAAATGACGATTTACTAAAAAATTTAACATGGGCTTATATGGAAATAGAATTTTCAATTTTGAGTGCTTGTGAACACGATAACTAGTGCAAAAATCGTCTGATCATCATGAAATTTGGTACAGGCATGTAAAGTTAGATTCTCTTGGATGAGTTCGTTAACCAGTAAGATCGGCCCAACTTCAGTAGGGAAAGTGGGGGATTTTACCCCTCAAAAGTGGTTTTTTTCCACTTTTCTCATAGTAATTTTTATTTGATTACCTTTTAGTGTATACCATTAGATTCAGCTCGAAAAAACAAACAATTTGGTATGTTTAATTATTGCTCTACGTCCACTGGTTACCGAGATATTAGCGAATTTCCTTTAGAAATAAGCTATTACCGTCGTTTTCATGGGAGCTGCCGTTTGTATCGATGTAGGGACACCTCTGCGATTACATAATTATATATATTATATTGTGGCTTTTTATGTGTACTTTCTGGATACGTAGTGATTATTTGTCGGTAACACATTTAAAACTGCTCAAATGACGATTTACTAAAAAATTTAACATGGGCTTATATGGGAAATAGAATTTTCAATTTGAGTGCTTGTGAACACGATAACTAGTGCAAAAATCGTCTGATCATCATGAAATTTGGTACAGGCATGTAAAGTTAGATTCTCTTGGATGAGTTCGTTAACCAGTAAGATCGGCCCAACTTCAGTAGGGAAAGTGGGGGATTTTACCCCTCAAAAGTGGTTTTTTTCCACTTTTCTCATAGTAATTTTTATTTGATTACCTTTTAGTGTATACCATTAGATTCAGCTCGAAAAAACAAACAATTTGGTATGTTTAATTATTGCTCTACGTCCACTGGTTACCGAGATATTAGCGAATTTCCTTTAGAAATAAGCTATTACCGTCGTTTTCATGGGAGCTGCCGTTTGTATCGATGTAGGGACACCTCTGCGATTACATAATTATATATATTATATTGTGGCTTTTTATGTGTACTTTCTGGATACGTAGTGATTATTTGTCGGTAACACATTTAAAACTGCTCAAATGACGATTTACTAAAAAATTTAACATGGGCTTATATGGAAATAGAATTTTCAATTTTGAGTGCTTGTGAACACGATAACTAGTGCAAAAATCGTCTGATCATCATGAAATTTGGTACAGGCATGTAAAGTTCGATTCTCTTGATGAGTTCGTTAACCAGTAAGATCGGCCCAACTTCAGTAGGGAAAGTGGGGGATTTTACCCCTCAAAAGTGGTTTTTTTCCACTTTTCTCATAGTAATTTTTATTTGATTACCTTTTAGTGTATACCATTAGATTCAGCTCGAAAAAACAAACAATTTGGTATGTTTAATTATTGCTCTACGTCCACTGGTTACCGAGATATTAGCGAATTTCCTTTAGAAATAAGCTATTACCGTCGTTTTCATGGGAGCTGCCGTTTGTATCGATGTAGGGACACCTCTGCGATTACATAATTATATATATTATATTGTGGCTTTTTATGTGTACTTTCTGGATACGTAGTGATTATTTGTCGGTAACACATTTAAAACTGCTCAAATGACGATTTACTAAAAAATTTAACATGGGCTTATATGGGAAATAGAATTTTCAATTTTGAGTGCTTGTGAACACGATAACTAGTGCAAAAATCGTCTGATCATCATGAAATTTGGTACAGGCATGTAAAGTTCGATTCTCTTGGATGAGTTAGTTAACCAGTAAGATCGGCCCAACTTCAGTAGGGAAAGTAGGGGATTTTACCCCTCAAAAGTGGTTTTTTCCACTTTTCTCATAGTAATTTTTATTTGATTACCTTTTAGTGTATACCATTAGATTCAGCTCGAAAAAACAAACAATTTGGTATGTTTAATTATTGCTCTACGTCCACTGGTTACCGAGATATTAGCGAATTTCCTTTAGAAATAAGCTATTACCGTCGTTTTCATGGGAGCTGCCGTTTGTATCGATGTAGGGACACCTCTGCGATTACATAATTATATATATTATATTGTGGCTTTTTATGTGTACTTTCTGGATACGTAGTGATTATTTGTCGGTAACACATTTAAAACTGCTCAATATGACGATTTACTAAAAAATTTAACATGGGCTTATATGGGAAATAGAATTTTCAATTTTGAGTGCTTGTGAACACGATAACTAGTGCAAAAATCGTCTGATCATCATGAAATTTGGTACAGGCATGTAAAGTTAGATTCTCTTGGATGAGTTCGTTAACCAGTAAGATCGGCCCAACTTCAGTAGGGAAAGTGGGGGATTTTACCCCTCAAAAGTGGTTTTTTCCACTTTTCTCATAGTAATTTTTATTTGATTACCTTTTAGTGTATACCATTAGATTCAGCTCGAAAAAACAAACAATTTGGTATGTTTAATTATTGCTCTACGTCCACTGGTTACCGAGATATTAGCGAATTTCCTTTAGAAATAAGCTATTACCGTCGTTTTCATGGGAGCTGCCGTTTGTATCGATGTAGGGACACCTCTGCGATTACATAATTATATATATTATATTGTGGCTTTTTATGTGTACTTTCTGGATACGTAGTGATTATTTGTCGGTAACACATTTAAAACTGCTCAAATGACGATTTACTAAAAAATTTAACATGGGCTTATATGGGAAATAGAATTTTCAATTTTGAGTGCTTGTGAACACGATAACTAGTGCAAAAATCGTCTGATCATCATGAAATTTGGTACAGGCATGTAAAGTTAGATTCTCTTGGATGAGTTCGTTAACCAGTAAGATCGGCCCAACTTCAGTAGGGAAAGTGGGGATTTTACCCCTCAAAAGTGGTTTTTTTCCACTTTTCTCATAGTAATTTTTATTTGATTACCTTTTAGTGTATACCATTAGATTCAGCTCGAAAAAACAAACAATTGGTATGTTTAATTATTGCTCTACGTCCACTGGTTACCGAGATATTAGCGAATTTCCTTTAGAAATAAGCTATTACCGTCGTTTTCATGGGAGCTGCCGTTTGTATCGATGTAGGGACACCTCTGCGATTACATAATTATATATATTATATTGTGGCTTTTTATGTGTACTTTCTGGATACGTAGTGATTATTTGTCGGTAACACATTTAAAACTGCTCAAATGACGATTTACTAAAAAATTTAACATGGGCTTATATGGGAAATAGAATTTTCAATTTTGAGTGCTTGTGAACACGATAACTAGTGCAAAAATCGTCTGATCATCATGAAATTTGGTACAGGCATGTAAAGTTAGATTCTCTTGGATGAGTTCGTTAACCAGTAAGATCGGCCCAACTTCAGTAGGGAAAGTGGGGGATTTTACCCCTCAAAAGTGGTTTTTTTCCACTTTTCTCATAGTAATTTTTATTTGATTACCTTTTAGTGTATACCATTAGATTCAGCTCGAAAAAACAAACAATTTGGTATGTTTAATTATTGCTCTACGTCCACTGGTTACCGAGATATTAGCGAATTTCCTTTAGAAATAAGCTATTACCGTCGTTTTCATGGGAGCTGCCGTTTGTATCGATGTAGGGACACCTCTGCGATTACATAATTATATATATTATATTGTGGCTTTTTATGTGTACTTTCTGGATACGTAGTGATTATTTGTCGGTAACACATTTAAAACTGCTCAAATGACGATTTACTAAAAAATTTAACATGGGCTTATATGGGAAATAGAATTTTCAATTTTGAGTGCTTGTGAACACGATAACTAGTGCAAAAATCGTCTGATCATCATGAAATTTGGTACAGGCATGTAAAGTTAGATTCTCTTGGATGAGTTCGTTAACCAGTAAGATCGGCCCAACTTCAGTAGGGAAAGTGGGGGATTTTACCCCTCAAAAGTGGTTTTTTTCCACTTTTCTCATAGTAATTTTTATTTGATTACCTTTTAGTGTATACCATTAGATTCAGCTCGAAAAAACAAACAATTTGGTATGTTTAATTATTGCTCTACGTCCACTGGTTACCGAGATATTAGCGAATTTCCTTTAGAAATAAGCTATTACCGTCGTTTTCATGGGAGCTGCCGTTTGTATCGATGTAGGGACACCTCTGCGATTACATAATTATATATATTATATTGTGGCTTTTTATGTGTACTTTCTGGATACGTAGTGATTATTTGTCGGTAACACATTTAAAACTGCTCAAATGACGATTTACTAAAAAATTTAACATGGGCTTATATGGGAAATAGAATTTTCAATTTTGAGTGCTTGTGAACACGATAACTAGTGCAAAAATCGTCTGATCATCATGAAATTTGGTACAGGCATGTAAAGTTAGATTCTCTTGGATGAGTTCGTTAACCAGTAAGATCGGCCCAACTTCAGTAGGGAAAGTGGGGGATTTTACCCCTCAAAAGTGGTTTTTTTCCACTTTTCTCATAGTAATTTTTATTTGATTACCTTTTAGTGTATACCATTAGATTCAGCTCGAAAAAACAAACAATTTGGTATGTTTAATTATTGCTCTACGTCCACTGGTTACCGAGATATTAGCGAATTTCCTTTAGAAATAAGCTATTACCGTCGTTTTCATGGGAGCTGCCGTTTGTATCGATGTAGGGACACCTCTGCGATTACATAATTATATATATTATATTGTGGCTTTTTATGTGTACTTTCTGGATACGTAGTGATTATTTGTCGGTAACACATTTAAAACTGCTCAAATGACGATTTACTAAAAAATTTAACATGGGCTTATATGGGAAATAGAATTTTCAATTTTGAGTGCTTGTGAACACGATAACTAGTGCAAAAATCGTCTGATCATCATGAAATTTGGTACAGGCATGTAAAGTTAGATTCTCTTGGATGAGTTCGTTAACCAGTAAGATCGGCCCAACTTCAGTAGGGAAAGTGGGGGATTTTACCCCTCAAAAGTGGTTTTTTTCCACTTTTCTCATAGTAATTTTTATTTGATTACCTTTTAGTGTATACCATTAGATTCAGCTCGAAAAAACAAACAATTTGGTATGTTTAATTATTGCTCTACGTCCACTGGTTACCGAGATATTAGCGAATTTCCTTTAGAAATAAGCTATTACCGTCGTTTTCATGGGAGCTGCCGTTTGTATCGATGTAGGGACACCTCTGCGATTACATAATTATATATATTATATTGTGGCTTTTTATGTGTACTTTCTGGATACGTAGTGATTATTTGTCGGTAACACATTTAAAACTGCTCAAATGACGATTTACTAAAAAATTTAACATGGGCTTATATGGAAATAGAATTTTCAATTTTGAGTGCTTGTGAACACGATAACTAGTGCAAAAATCGTCTGATCATCATGAAATTTGGTACAGGCATGTAAAGTTAGATTCTCTTGGATGAGTTCGTTAACCAGTAAGATCGGCCCAACTTCAGTAGGGAAAGTGGGGGATTTTACCCCTCAAAAGTGGTTTTTTTTCCACTTTTCTCATAGTAATTTTTATTTGATTACCTTTTAGTGTATACCATTAGATTCAGCTCGAAAAAACAAACAATTTGGTATGTTTAATTATTGCTCTACGTCCACTGGTTACCGAGATATTAGCGAATTTCCTTTAGAAATAAGCTATTACCGTCGTTTTCATGGGAGCTGCCGTTTGTATCGATGTAGGGACACCTCTGCGATTACATAATTATATATATTATATTGTGGCTTTTTATGTGTACTTTCTGGATACGTAGTGATTATTTGTCGGTAACACATTTAAAACTGCTCAAATGACGATTTACTAAAAAATTTAACATGGGCTTATATGGGAAATAGAATTTTTAATTTTGAGTGCTTGTGAACACGATAACTAGTGCAAAAATCGTCTGATCATCATGAAATTTGGTACAGGCATGTAAAGTTTGATTCTCTTGGATGAGTTAGTTAACCAGTAAGATCGGCCCAACTTCAGTAGGGAAAGTGGGGGATTTTACCCTCAAAAGTGGTTTTTTTCCACTTTTCTCATAGTAATTTTTATTTGATTACCTTTTAGTGTATACCATTAGATTCAGCTCGAAAAAACAAACAATTTGGTATGTTTAATTATTGCTCTACGTCCACTGGTTACCGAGATATTAGCGAATTTCCTTTAGAAATAAGCTATTACCGTCGTTTTCATGGGAGCTGCCGTTTGTATCGATGGACACCTCTGCGATTACATAATTATATATATTATATTGTGGCTTTTTATGTGTACTTTCTGGATACGTAGTGATTATTTGTCGGTAACACATTTAAAACTGCTCAAATGACGATTTACTAAAAAATTTAACATGGGCTTATATGGGAAATAGAATTTTCAATTTTGAGTGCTTGTGAACACGATAACTAGTGCAAAATTCGTCTGATCATCATGAAATTTGGTACAGGCATGTAAAGTTAGATTCTCTTGGATGAGTTCGTTAACCAGTAAGATCGGCCCAACTTCAGTAGGGAAAGTGGGGGATTTTACCCCTCAAAAGTGGTTTTTTTCCACTTTTCTCATAGTAATTTTTATTTGATTACCTTTTAGTGTATACCATTAGATTCAGCTCGAAAAAACAAACAATTTGGTATGTTTAATTATTGCTCTACGTCCACTGGTTACCGAGATATTAGCGAATTTCCTTTAGAAATAAGCTATTACCGTCGTTTTCATGGGAGCTGCCGTTTGTATCGATGTAGGGACACCTCTGCGATTACATAATTATATATATTATATTGTGGCTTTTTATGTGTACTTTCTGGATACGTAGTGATTATTTGTCGGTAACACATTTAAAACTGCTCAAATGACGATTTACTAAAAAATTTAACATGGGCTTATATGGGAAATAGAATTTTCAATTTTGAGTGCTTGTGAACACGATAACTAGTGCAAAAATCGTCTGATCATCATGAAATTTGGTACAGGTATGTAAAGTTAGATTCTCTTGGATGAGTTCGTTAACCAGTAAGATCGGCCCAACTTCAGTAGGGAAAGTGGGGGATTTTACCCCTCAAAAGTGGTTTTTTTTCCACTTTTCTCATAGTAATTTTTATTTGATTACCTTTTAGTGTATACCATTAGATTCAGCTCGAAAAAACAAACAATTTGGTATGTTTAATTATTGCTCTACGTCCACTGGTTACCGAGATATTAGCGAATTTCCTTTAGAAATAAGCTATTACCGTCGTTTTCATGGGAGCTGCCGTTTGTATCGATGTAGGGACACCTCTGCGATTACATAATTATATATATTATATTGTGGCTTTTTATGTGTACTTTCTGGATACGTAGTGATTATTTGTCGGTAACACATTTAAAACTGCTCAAATGACGATTTACTAAAAAATTTAACATGGGCTTATATGGGAAATAGAATTTTTAATTTTGAGTGCTTGTGAACACGATAACTAGTGCAAAAATCGTCTGATCATCATGAAATTTGGTACAGGCATGTAAAGTTTGATTCTCTTGGATGAGTTAGTTAACCAGTAAGATCGGCCCAACTTCAGTAGGGAAAGTGGGGGATTTTACCCCTCAAAAGTGGTTTTTTTCCACTTTTCTCATAGTAATTTTTATTTGATTACCTTTTAGTGTATACCATTAGATTCAGCTCGAAAAAACAAACAATTTGGTATGTTTAATTATTGCTCTACGTCCACTGGTTACCGAGATATTAGCGAATTTCCTTTAGAAATAAGCTATTACCGTCGTTTTCATGGGAGCTGCCGTTTGTATCGATGTAGGGACACCTCTGCGATTACATAATTATATATATTATATTGTGGCTTTTTATGTGTACTTTCTGGATACGTAGTGATTATTTGTCGGTAACACATTTAAAACTGCTCAAATGACGATTTACTAAAAAATTTAACATGGGCTTATATGGGAAATAGAATTTTCAATTTTGAGTGCTTGTGAACACGATAACTAGTGCAAAAATCGTCTGATCATCATGAAATTTGGTACAGGCATGTAAAGTTAGATTCTCTTGGATGAGTTCGTTAACCAGTAAGATCGGCCCAACTTCAGTAGGGAAAGTGGGGGATTTTACCCCTCAAAAGTGGTTTTTTTTCCACTTTTCTCATAGTAATTTTTATTTGATTACCTTTTAGTGTATACCATTAGATTCAGCTCGAAAAAACAAACAATTTGGTATGTTTAATTATTGCTCTACGTCCACTGGTTACCGAGATATTAGCGAATTTCCTTTAGAAATAAGCTATTACCGTCGTTTTCATGGGAGCTGCCGTTTGTATCGATGTAGGGACACCTCTGCGATTACATAATTATATATATTATATTGTGGCTTTTTATGTGTACTTTCTGGATACGTAGTGATTATTTGTCGGTAACACATTTAAAACTGCTCAAATGACGATTTACTAAAAAATTTAACATGGGCTTATATGGGAAATAGAATTTTCAATTTTGAGTGCTTGTGAACACGATAACTAGTGCAAAAATCGTCTGATCATCATGAAATTTGGTACAGGCATGTAAAGTTAGATTCTCTTGGATGAGTTCGTTAACCAGTAAGATCGGCCCAACTTCAGTAGGGAAAGTGGGGGATTTTACCCCTCAAAAGTGGTTTTTTTCCACTTTTCTCATAGTAATTTTTATTTGATTACCTTTTAGTGTATACCATTAGATTCAGCTCGAAAAAACAAACAATTTGGTATGTTTAATTATTGCTCTACGTCCACTGGTTACCGAGATATTAGCGAATTTCCTTTAGAAATAAGCTATTACCGTCGTTTTCATGGGAGCTGCCGTTTGTATCGATGTAGGGACACCTCTGCGATTACATAATTATATATATTATATTGTGGCTTTTTATGTGTACTTTCTGGATACGTAGTGATTATTTGTCGGTAACACATTTAAAACTGCTCAAATGACGATTTACTAAAAATTTAACATGGGCTTATATGGGAAATAGAATTTTCAATTTTGAGTGCTTGTGAACACGATAACTAGTGCAAAAATCGTCTGATCATCATGAAATTTGGTACAGGCATGTAAAGTTCGATTCTCTTGGATGAGTTCGTTAACCAGTAAGATCGGCCCAACTTCAGTAGGGAAAGTGGGGGATTTTACCCCTCAAAAGTGGTTTTTTTCCACTTTTCTCATAGTAATTTTTATTTGATTACCTTTTAGTGTATACCATTAGATTCAGCTCGAAAAAACAAACAATTTGGTATGTTTAATTATTGCTCTACGTCCACTGGGTACCGAGATATTAGCGAATTTCCTTTAGAAATAAGCTATTACCGTCGTTTTCATGGGAGCTGCCGTTTGTATCGATGTAGGGACACCTCTGCGATTACATAATTATATATATTATATTGTGGCTTTTTATGTGTACTTTCTGGATACGTAGTGATTATTTGTCGGTAACACATTTAAAACTGCTCAAATGACGATTTACTAAAAAATTTAACATGGGCTTATATGGGAAATAGAATTTTTAATTTTGAGTGCTTGTGAACACGATAACTAGTGCAAAAATCGTCTGATCATCATGAAATTTGGTACAGGCATGTAAAGTTTGATTCTCTTGGATGAGTTAGTTAACCAGTAAGATCGGCCCAACTTCAGTAGGGAAAGTGGGGGATTTTACCCCTCAAAAGTGGTTTTTTTCCACTTTTCTCATAGTAATTTTTATTTGATTACCTTTTAGTGTATACCATTAGATTCAGCTCGAAAAAACAAACAATTTGGTATGTTTAATTATTGCTCTACGTCCACTGGTTACCGAGATATTAGCGAATTTCCTTTAGAAATAAGCTATTACCGTCGTTTTCATGGGAGCTGCCGTTTGTATCGATGTAGGGACACCTCTGCGATTACATAATTATATATATTATATTGTGGCTTTTTATGTGTACTTTCTGGATACGTAGTGATTATTTGTCGGTAACACATTTAAAACTGCTCAAATGACGATTTACTAAAAAATTTAACATGGGCTTATATGGGAAATAGAATTTTCAATTTTGAGTGCTTGTGAACACGATAACTAGTGCAAAAATCGTCTGATCATCATGAAATTTGGTACAGGCATGTAAAGTTCGATTCTCTTGGATGAGTTCGTTAACCAGTAAGATCGGCCCAACTTCAGTAGGGAAAGTGGGGGATTTTACCCCTCAAAAGTGGTTTTTTTCCACTTTTCTCATAGTAATTTTTATTTGATTACCTTTTAGTGTATACCATTAGATTCAGCTCGAAAAAACAAACAATTTGGTATGTTTAATTATTGCTCTACGTCCACTGGTTACCGAGATATTAGCGAATTTCCTTTAGAAATAAGCTATTACCGTCGTTTTCATGGGAGCTGCCGTTTGTATCGATGTAGGGACACCTCTGCGATTACATAATTATATATATTATATTGTGGCTTTTTATGTGTACTTTCTGGATACGTAGTGATTATTTGTCGGTAACACATTTAAAACTGCTCAAATGACGATTTACTAAAAAATTTAACATGGGCTTATATGGGAAATAGAATTTTCAATTTTGAGTGCTTGTGAACACGATAACTAGTGCAAAAATCGTCTGATCATCATGAAATTTGGTACAGGCATGTAAAGTTCGATTCTCTTGGATGAGTTAGTTAACCAGTAAGATCGGCCCAACTTCAGTAGGGAAAGTGGGGGATTTTACCCCTCAAAAGTGGTTTTTTTCCACTTTTCTCATAGTAATTTTTATTTGATTACCTTTTAGTGTATACCATTAGATTCAGCTCGAAAAAACAAACAATTTGGTATGTTTAATTATTGCTCTACGTCCACTGGTTACCGAGATATTAGCGAATTTCCTTTAGAAATAAGCTATTACCGTCGTTTTCATGGGAGCTGCCGTTTGTATCGATGTAGGGACACCTCTGCGATTACATAATTATATATATTATATTGTGGCTTTTTATGTGTACTTTCTGGATACGTAGTGATTATTTGTCGGTAACACATTTAAAACTGCTCAAATGACGATTTACTAAAAAATTTAACATGGGCTTATATGGGAAATAGAATTTTCAATTTTGAGTGCTTGTGAACACGATAACTAGTGCAAAAATCGTCTGATCATCATGAAATTTGGTACAGGCATGTAAAGTTCGATTCTCTTGGATGAGTTCGTTAACCAGTAAGATCGGCCCAACTTCAGTAGGGAAAGTGGGGGATTTTACCCCTCAAAAGTGGTTTTTTTCCACTTTTCTCATAGTAATTTTTATTTGATTACCTTTTAGTGTATACCATTAGATTCAGCTCGAAAAAACAAACAATTTGGTATGTTTAATTATTGCTCTACGTCCACTGGGTACCGAGATATTAGCGAATTTCCTTTAGAAATAAGCTATTACCGTCGTTTTCATGGGAGCTGCCGTTTGTATCGATGTAGGGACACCTCTGCGATTACATAATTATATATATTATATTGTGGCTTTTTATGTGTACTTTCTGGATACGTAGTGATTATTTGTCGGTAACACATTTAAAACTGCTCAAATGACGATTTACTAAAAAATTTAACATGGGCTTATATGGGAAATAGAATTTTTAATTTTGAGTGCTTGTGAACACGATAACTAGTGCAAAAATCGTCTGATCATCATGAAATTTGGTACAGGCATGTAAAGTTTGATTCTCTTGGATGAGTTAGTTAACCAGTAAGATCGGCCCAACTTCAGTAGGGAAAGTGGGGGATTTTACCCCTCAAAAGTGGTTTTTTTCCACTTTTCTCATAGTAATTTTTATTTGATTACCTTTTAGTGTATACCATTAGATTCAGCTCGAAAAAACAAACAATTTGGTATGTTTAATTATTGCTCTACGTCCACTGGTTACCGAGATATTAGCGAATTTCCTTTAGAAATAAGCTATTACCGTCGTTTTCATGGGAGCTGCCGTTTGTATCGATGTAGGGACACCTCTGCGATTACATAATTATATATATTATATTGTGGCTTTTTATGTGTACTTTCTGGATACGTAGTGATTATTTGTCGGTAACACATTTAAAACTGCTCAAATGACGATTTACTAAAAAATTTAACATGGGCTTATATGGGAAATAGAATTTTCAATTTTGAGTGCTTGTGAACACGATAACTAGTGCAAAAATCGTCTGATCATCATGAAATTTGGTACAGGCATGTAAAGTTCGATTCTCTTGGATGAGTTCGTTAACCAGTAAGATCGGCCCAACTTCAGTAGGGAAAGTGGGGGATTTTACCCCTCAAAAGTGGTTTTTTTCCACTTTTCTCATAGTAATTTTTATTTGATTACCTTTTAGTGTATACCATTAGATTCAGCTCGAAAAAACAAACAATTTGGTATGTTTAATTATTGCTCTACGTCCACTGGTTACCGAGATATTAGCGAATTTCCTTTAGAAATAAGCTATTACCGTCGTTTTCATGGGAGCTGCCGTTTGTATCGATGTAGGGACACCTCTGCGATTACATAATTATATATATTATATTGTGGCTTTTTATGTGTACTTTCTGGATACGTAGTGATTATTTGTCGGTAACACATTTAAAACTGGTCAAATGACGATTTACTAAAAAATTTAACATGGGCTTATATGGGAAATAGAATTTTCAATTTTGAGTGCTTGTGAACACGATAACTAGTGCAAAAATCGTCTGATCATCATGAAATTTGGTACAGGCATGTAAAGTTCGATTCTCTTGGATGAGTTAGTTAACCAGTAAGATCGGCCCAACTTCAGTAGGGAAAGTGGGGGATTTTACCCCTCAAAAGTGGTTTTTTTCCACTTTTCTCATAGTAATTTTTATTTGATTACCTTTTAGTGTATACCATTAGATTCAGCTCGAAAAAACAAACAATTTGGTATGTTTAATTATTGCTCTACGTCCACTGGTTACCGAGATATTAGCGAATTTCCTTTAGAAATAAGCTATTACCGTCGTTTTCATGGGAGCTGCCGTTTGTATCGATGTAGGGACACCTCTGCGATTACATAATTATATATATTATATTGTGGCTTTTTATGTGTACTTTCTGGATACGTAGTGATTATTTGTCGGTAAGTAGTGGGAAAAAGCCACTTCTAAACCGGAAGTGACGTCAGCTGCCAGGGCAGCTGCAGGGGTCAGATGGTGTCAGTTGCCAGGGCAGCTGCAGGGTGCAGATGGCGAGAGCATATGCCCTGAATTTGAAGTAGAATTGGGCATGAATTAAGAGTTAATTCAAAACTGAAATTTAACAGTTATAACTGGGGCTTGGAAAGTATGTCAAGGTCATCCAGAGTAAGTTTTAAAAAAGCCTATCCAACTACCACCAGAAATAGTTCAAAGTTGAACTAGTTGGTGATAGTGGGATAGGTTGAAGTAACTTTTGAATTTTATTTGTGAACATACAATTAATGTGCAACAGCAGAGTTTAAACAAGTTGAACTTTTGTGATGAACTACAGAGTTGTAAATGCAAACACCAACGACGATGAGAAGGTAAACGCAGAGTCCCCAGATGATGTATTTGAAAAGCTTGAACAAACGTAACATTTCGAGTTGGTTTTCTCGTTCCATTTCCAATCGTTTAATTTCCAATTTCAATTTATCCTCTTCCATTCTAGTTATGAAGGGAACTTCATCCATCATATCCATCATGATTTTGTAGTGTTTGAAATTTTAAAACAAGTGATGTTGATAGTTCAAAAGTTGAAGATGGAATGAGAAGTGAAAGCGAGAAATGTTAGTTAAATAAAGAAGTGGTGGGGGGGGGGGGAACGAAGAATTACAAAGAAGTGGTGGGGGAAATATTTTGCTGTTCATTATTACCATCAGTAGTGTCAGATGGTGCAGGAGTTAGATTTAGTAAACTGTCTTCGTCCGAACTTTCAATCTTATCACAAATAGGACAATCGTATGTTATTTCCAAATTCATTTTGATGGTTGTAAAATTATCTACAAGTTCTTGTAAAATATTAAAAATGTCTTGTAACTCTTCCCTAGAGTTTATTTCAAAACTAGAATTCATTCGGGCCAATGGAGAGTTGTTCATTATTGGAGAGTCGGTGATGGAATGAGGATCGGCGCATAGGGAGGGGGCTTATATAATGGTGACCTTGAGCAGGCGTCTAGGGAGGGGGGCTGTCTAGGGAGGGGGCTTTTATATAGGGAACCTTGAGCTTATGATTGAATAAAACATTTAGTTCTTCTTCTCCATCTTTTAATTCAATTATTTGAACCGAAGTAGTTGTTTCATCTTCTTCACTTGATGAAGAAAACAATTCACCAGGATTTAAATATTGAACTACAATTCTGAACCATCTTATAGGATATTCGTCAATGACAGAAAGTAAGTT
The DNA here is from genome assembly GCA_030545055.2 of Neoaliturus tenellus. Lineage (NCBI taxonomy): Eukaryota > Metazoa > Arthropoda > Insecta > Hemiptera > Cicadellidae > Neoaliturus > Neoaliturus tenellus. The sequence goes on from JAQYXR010000658.1 coordinate 14,502, forward strand.
TTGAAACAATTCTTCCATCTCCTCCCTGTCAGTTATTATATGTTCAAATTTGATAAATTTGTTTTCCATGTTGTTAGTTAGAGTGTTGGAAGTGGAATGATTTAATATTATATAAAAATTAGAACTAGTGGTGGGGGGAAATCTCAAGGTCATCCAAATGAAGTTTTAAAAAAGAGTGTAAAACTGAAATTACACATTTGATGGTTCTACAGGATCGGAATACCAATCTGATCTGTATTTACATCTTTTTATCATATGTGTACAAAAATCATCTTGATGAGAATTGGTGCGTTGACAATGAGCAAGATCTAGAGGGTGAAATTTGAAACATCTTTGAGGACAACATGTATGAAAATATCTTGATTTGTAAAATTTGAAAGTTCGCAATTCCGGTGGTGGTAGTTGTTTTGTTTTGCATTTGCAATAACAAGATCCGAAGAATTCACATTTAGTACAAGCTAACCCATCCACCATCATTGGTCCTAAATCTGTACACTGTTGTTCACAACAGTAACGAGGTTTGTACTTGTATTTTTGCTCTTCCATGTTGACGCTGCGGAGTCCAGTGAAAGAATAAGAGTGTATAGTGTTCAATAGTGAGTTTTATGTACTGTGAAAAGTGGTAGGGGTAATTTCAAGGTCATCCAAATGGAGTTTTAAAAAATTATACCTTACAAGTGTAAGGATTATTAAAATTTAGGAAGTTTGTTTCTCTTTGTTTTCTTCAGACTTTTTCTCTCTCTCCGCCTTAGCCATAGCAACAAGTTCTTCTGTTGATAATGGATGTACTTCAGGAAATTTTAAAATTAATTTAGCTTGATATCCTTCTTTAGTTAATACATCTAAATCTTGGGTCATTTGTTCAATGGTGTTGTAGTCTTTTCCATAGATTTTTCCATCAAGTTGAATCATCATTCTGTACAACATTTTCTTAAATAGGTCTTGTCGTGGTGAGAGCTAAGAAGCGAATGATTATTTATACAAGTATCACATCCTTTTTATTAACTCACATTGATCATGTGATTCTTTAGTTGTAGCTTTGTCTGTCAAAAGTTATTCAACATTGGTAATACTTTTGGAACTTGATGTTATGTTGACCAGTTGGCGATGAAGAAGTTGTAGGTTGTGTAGAAATAAATATTTCATCATCGCAATATTTTGTTTTAGTGAACATCCTTGTATTAGTAGCACTAACATCAACAGTTAAGTGATAACCACCGGTAAGTAAAACTCGCATTTCGTTAGTTAAATCTTCAAGTTGTTCAAAAGTAGTTATGGTGTTGGTATCATAAGATGCACACTTAACCTTTAGGGACATGTTGCAGTTTTATATTCAGGGATTAAGAGCGAGATGTGTACGGTATGAAAGGTAGCAGTAGACTGATGAATTTTGCAAGTACATTTCCCCTTTTATAATTATACAAAATTGGGTCAAGGTCATCCTGTGGAATTTTTAAAAAAAGCAACATATTGTAATGTACAAAGACATTACAATATGTTGCTTTTTTTATTTTTATTTTTTGTTTTGTTTTATATCATATTTATTGAAAAAACAAATACAAAGAAATATTTACAATGTTATGTACAAATTAATCAGTAGTAGGTGTTACATGAATTGTAAGTTCAGTAGAGTTGTTTCCACTGGGTCCATGTGATACCAAATAGAGTGCGCCGGGTTGAATTATACGAAGATCTTCATTTTGAAGTAGTTGTATGAAGCGCTTTGGTAAGAAGATCTGAAATTTTGCTTCATCACCAATTGTATAAGGTGCCTCGCTCAAAGTGCAATTTATAGCATCACCTACTGAAGTTTCCATTTTCTTAATAGTATGAATGATGTAGTGTTTTTCTTCTTTTAGTTCAGAACATTTCTTCGTAGGTAGAATTGATGATTTAGAATGAGCGTTGAACTGATCAACTAAACTTTGAAGTAAGTTCTGTGATGCCATATTGATGTTGTTGTTAATCTTCTTGTTAATAAGAATGTCCGTCGGAGATGTTGTCTCTTCGGAGGTTTGAGTAATACTCATGCTGTGTCATGGTAGCGCTCTCACTTTTATAATCGACACTACCCCCACCACTGACACTACCCCCACCAGTTTGTTGAAGGAAATTATTTAAGCGGTAGGCATTCTTTAAAGCGCACTGCGACCTTCGATGTTTAAAACTTTTTGATGAAATACAAAGTTCGTTGAAGTAGCATTGGAAATCTTTATCAATTATTGCATTAATCACTTCGTTGCTTGTAAATGGTTGTATCCAATTTGCTTTTTCCAATCCCCTTGTGTAGATAATTTTAAACTCTTTGCAATAATGATTCATAATGTGCGGCATCATATTATAATTAATGAAACCTTCATCCCATCTTAAGTTGTGAAAATGTTTGTTCAACCATTTGTTTGTAACTTTCGCTTTAGTTGTTAGTCTATTAAATGGTACTGGAGGTTTGAACAAATAATGATAAACTACTGATGTGTTCATGTCCAAGATTACTAATTCTTTAATAATAAAATTACCATCATTTCCTCGGAAAGCTTGAAATTCAATTATACCTCTTTTAACTTCCATTATATGTGGCGCATTAGAAAACGAAACCTGTTTATTCATGATGAAGTCTTACTAACAACTGACTTAAAAATTGAATGAGCCGATGTTTATAACAGACAGGATTGTTCTTCTTCTTTCACTTCTTGTGCCACTTCATCAATATTAAAATTGGTGTGATAGTTGTTTAATTGTCTCCACATTTCAACTTCTTGAGGTATTCTATTAAAGATTGAAGTATCCACGGGACCGTATAAAATTGGAACAAAAGGTTTTTTGTCCAATGTATCAATTAGATAGTCTTTAATTATTGCACTTGAAAATATTAGTTGTTTCAAATATCTGGTGACGGGACCGGTAGTACAACTTAAAGTATAAAATTCTTCTTTAGTGAAATATAATTTAACATTATGTGTAGTTAAATCTCTGAAGCGAACAATTTGTCCTCCACGATGTTTTACTATATCAACTTCAATATTTGATTCCAATAAACTTAATCTTGTTCTTCTTCCAAATGTGTTGTTACTTAAATAGCACTCCAAAAGATGTAAATGTTTCATGAGAGATTCCCAAGTAATTTCACTGAAAGTAACCATTTTGTTTCCATGATTTAAAATAACAATTGGTGAATAATCCATTGATTTTAAAATTCCAACTGATATACTTTTTGTCATGCATGAAGAAATTGGGTAGATAATCCGAAGAAATACTTCTGTTAAAATATTGGTTGTAATGTTAACTTCAACCTTCTTCCTTTTTACTTCTTTTTCAGCTTTTTCTTCTTCTCTCTTCTTATGTTTGTTGAATTTTAGGAACTCGTCCATTTCTCGTTCAACTTGTTTTTCTATATCTGAACTATTATCATCCATTAGAGGTGTATTTTCTTCTCCGTTAGTAGAATTCATCTTGCGAATGATGTTTCCCATACGACGGTTGAAGATAGAATGAAGTTTCTACTAATTATTTTCTCGCTTTTATATTTTTCGTAAATCCTTGAAATTTATACAATTACATAATTGTTTGTTTTGAACTTGTCTTTCACAAATGAAATTCTAACCTCAAAAATTAAAGCAGATAATTCTAACCTCAAAAATTTGCAGTTGTTGTACAATTCTTCTTAAAGTACATTCTTCACAATTCCGGTCAGCGGTGTGTAAGTAACTATTTTATCATGTAGAATTAGACAGTATGCCAAAGTTCCATCCGCTACTGGTTCTTCAAATTCCATTTCAATTTTTATATCTACACTTGATGATTTTACCGATTCATTTTGTTTTGAACAATCGATTACAATTATTGGAGCCTTGGAATAATACTGGTCAGGTGATAATAGTGGTGTATTAGTCTTTCCATAATATGACGATTGAAATCTTGCATACATATCGTATAAAATAGAAAAACGTTTTTTGCTGAACATGACATTCAAATTGTCATAGGGAAAGAATTGAGAGTTTAGGAAAACTTTACAATTCTTTATTTTACAGTGATCAAATTGACCAGCATTTGCAGTGATAACATCTTTTCGCTTAGTTTGAAAACCGAGTATTATGTACCTTGCTCGTTCCAAGTAAGTTGATGTCTTGACGGTCCATGTTTGTCGTTCTGTCTGAGGTAGTGTAGGGTATTCATGAAATTCCCAACTTCGGAATGGCATCACAATATCACGGTCAGATTTCAACTTTCTCAATAATAGGATTCTATGTTCATCAGCCAATCTTACATGAGGTACTCTCCAAACAACTTTATCCAACTGTAGTTGCCATTCCAGTTTATCTTCCGTAGTTGCAGGGTCTGCAAGTATCAAGTCCTTATTAGTTGAAGATCTGAGTAATACTAATTCTTGTTTGACATTTATTATTACCCGTTTGTAATCTTCAGCGAATCCCAAAAGCAATCGTAAAGGTACATGAAAATCAAAGTGACCGTTGGAAGCTGGTGTTATAGTGTCTTTATCGGGGGCAACCCATCCGGCGGTGACTATTGAATTCTTCTCATGCGGTGTTAATGATGTTAATCCTTTCAATGTCGTTGTTAAACCAACCTTTTTTGTTGAATCAACCGTCACCCCTGATATTTCATATCTTATTTCATCAAAAAGATATGCCATCGGGTTATTTATAAAAGGAACTGTTGAAGCAGTTTTTCCATCCAATTTTAATACCCGTCCTTCAATGTACAAGTAACTTTCACACGGTAAAGTGTAAATATCTTGTTGTTGAATGGGGATCCTTATTTCATCGTTATTATTTAATTTTGATGAAGTGTAAGGGTTGTGCGTGTGATATTCCTTCTCCCATAGTGTTTCGTCGAACGTTGGTCCTTGAGATATATCCAGGATATCCATCGCTGTTAAGTTTCAATCCAATCTTCTGTAGAAAACGAATGTTTTCCGATGTTAACTCTTCCAATGTCGAGGAGCTACTGAGCTCCCGACTCTTCCGTTGCGGTTTAAATGATAATCCCATGTTGACTTTTATGTTGCTGCTCTGATGTGTATCCGTATAGTAATTGTTTCTCCTCTAAAGTCAACACTATGACCGTCTTGATCCAATATGTTCAGTACGATGTCTGAAATGAAACTGGTGTTTAACGGTAGGTATATCAAGTTTTGTGGCTTCTCAACAATTTTAAAACCGGGAGCCACTGTTGGATAAAATGTATGTAAAATATGTTGATTAACTCCATCTCTATACGATCCGTGTATAATGTTGCACGTGACATCAATACTATTTACTTTCAATATTGTTACAGTTGAATCACCTGAATGAGTAGTTCCAGGAGTTAAGATTTTTTTTTTTGTATCTGTAAATCCAAGTAAACTGCCAATCGACTGTTCCAAGCTGACATCAATATAATATTTTGAAGTTATTTCTGCTTTTAAAGTATTATTGTTTCCTTTAACGGTGATATTGTCTTCTCCGAGTTGTTTCTGTAATAATTGGTTTATATCATCAATTTCATAAGCTCCAGTAGGAAATGTAATTATTTTCAATTCTGAGTATTTTCCTGCAGCATCCTTAGTTTCATAATAATGTAGTAAATTGTTTTTTCCTTCTGTAACATTAGGAATTGAATTGTAGGTAGTCAAATCAAGTAATGCCGCTTCCCATAATCTTTCCTTGGATAGACGCAATGCTGGGAACAGCGTACTTTTCAATGTGGATGAATTTCCACTCAGTGACACTGTATACGATGACATCTTAAAGCTGACTGACACTCTTCGCTAGAAACTCCAAACATAAATGCCCACATATTTCAGTATTGTTAGGTTGTTCTCTTTTGTAATTGTAAAAAATGTTTTTGGAGTTTCGAAAATAATGTTGCAGTTCTTTTGGCGGTGGTAGATTGCCAAAACTGTCAAAGTAGTAAATGGTTTGTCCGAGTTTTTTATAGCATACCCAATGAGTGCCTGGACCATAGGTGGAATCCAAATTTACTATTCCAGTTTCATTTTTCCATATTTTAGTTGGTAATGCATCTTTCATAAAAACTCCTCGAAAGAATGGTATTTTCAAACATTTTACATAATCATTTAACTGATGATTTGTTAAGGCTTTATTTGGAATTATCAATTGATTCTTCTTATTTAGTACACACGGTATGGTCTTAGGTATAAACCTGCTCCGTTTTTTACCATTTGCCAAACAGAAGTCTTCTTTACACTTGCCTTATGAGTTCTACGACGTCCTTTTTTAATGTTTCCACCTCTTTTGGGAGCGCCTCTCTTTGCAGGTCTTCCTCTGCGACGTCTTCCACCACCTAACTTTGCTTTTGTCTTCATGGCTGTAGTTACTGCCCAAGCTGCTGCTTTTTCTGCAATATTTGCGTCACTTGATTTTACTCTTTGCCAAGCTTTTTCCGCTAGAATTTTATCTGCTATTGATCTATTTGTTGAATCTTTATACTTTGAATATGCTATATCGTGTTCTTTGCAAGCTTGATCTAATTTATTAATTCCAGGATCTCCTCTTGCTAAACGTTTTGCCAACTTAGTTCCAGGTCCACAATATTGATAACCTCCGGGCAGATGTAATTCGTATGGTAAAGCGTCTATTGCTCGATTTACAACAGCACCAATAGGTATCCGTCTAAGCAGGGATAACGCAGTTGAAGTTATACCACGTCCTCTCTTGTTGCTGTCTTGATGATGACTGAGTGATACGGCCTTCATTATGTAGTCTTATATAAACTGGTGTGTTTACTCCACAAGATACATTACATAAATGAATAAGTTATGTATAATTTTTTATATTTAAACACTTAGTTATTCAAATTAATTATATACTGATTTATAATTCTATTTTTAATCCAAGCTTCTCGTTCATCGGGTTGAATCATCACATGATTCGTTGTACTAGCTATATGATTATGGGTATCAATAAGTAAATTGCCCACTATTCTTATTAAACAATCTAAATTTACAGCATCTTTTGGATGTTGAGGATCATGTAATTGCATAATACGTTTATCATTACATGTGTAAGCTGTTGAATCACTTTTTGATGTTTTTATGACTTGTCCAATAGTAGCAGCATCATTTGAATCTTCGCCTGGTAAAATATTAATTATTTTCTTCATCTTTGCATCATATTTGGTCCCAAAGTGTTTATCCCAAGTTATTGTTTGTTTCATTGTAACACAATCATTTGCTTCGTAACCAGGATAAATATCTTTTATTCTTCTATTACGACCATTGTATGTACCTAATGTACCACCAGTAGCAATTAATGTTTGCACCATTAGAGGTACATCTGTATCTTTTATACCAAATCTTCCATTTGTTATTGTTTTACGTCCTGCATCCCATTCATCATTATTTCCTTGCATTAAATTAAACTTTTCATTTCCATGTATAAATTTATCTCCCCGCTTTAACACGGCATCTTCATGTTTTACAAAATTGGATGTTTCCTTTTTTAATTCTTTAGATAATTGTTCTATAGTAACAGCATCTTTTGGTTGAGAACCAAACTTTACATTTGTCAATGTTTTACCATGACAATCGATTTCATTAACATCTTGTAAAATACAGTTGTCCTTGATGTATTTTAGGTTTACAGCATCACCGTCTTCCTTTGGGTATCCAATGTCATTTATAATAAATTTATAAAAAGAATATCCATGTTCAGTTTTTTCCGGTATTATAGAATGTAAATATTCTTTATTAACTGAATCTTTATCATTTTTGGGATTTCCCACGTTGGTTATTCTATAATTTCCAGCATCATATGTTTGTCCATCTTTTAAGTTGTTACCCCATTGCAATTTTAAAGTATTTGAAAGTTCAGATGATAAGTACTCTTTAGTAATTGCATCAGAACCTTCAGTTGGTTTACCAACATTAATTAATCTATGTGATTCAACATCATAAGTATTCTTATGTAATTTTAATGATGTTGAAGTAGCTTCTTTTACTGTCTTCAAATTTGCTCCATCAGTATCTTCTTCTGGATCTTTAACTAGTTTTAAACGTTTATTACTTAAGCTATAGTCACCTTCAGGTGTTTGCGGTAATCCACTTCTTTTTCTGTCTTCTCCAACTTGCACTCCTAAAGCGGAGTACCGTCCGAACTTGTCGACGCTCATGTTAGAACTGATACGTCTTATGCTTGCACCTCTTTTATATCCACGGACAATTATACGACTATACCGCGATTCCTAAGTTTATCAACTAGAGCCACCCATTCATTATTCAAACCTGTATGACCGGCTTCCATGGCTTCATGCAATAGTCTCATTCTATCAACCAATTTATTGATATCATTGTAGTAAATCACATTCGTATTGTATAGATTTTTCATCAATCCTTTACCAGATGTTGAAGTATCTCCTTTACTCTTTTTACCATGTTGTTCAAGAAGTGATAAATCCATAAGTGATAAAGATTTTCTTTTCAGTGGTTGTCTCACCGCTGGTGCAGTACGTAATGTTGGCAATTTTCGTGGAGGAAACAACTTTTTTATAACGATGTTATATTTTGTTGCACGTGAACGATTAATCATTGCATCCTTTGAGTAGTTTCTTTTATGAGCGTTAGTATTTTGTAGAATCTCCTTAAAAACACTTAAATCTTTGGATGAATATCTTAGTGGTATGTTTTTAAAAATTAATTCATATAATCCTTTTGTTCCTTTATATCTATGCTCACCAATAATGATGTAATCGTCTTGTGTTATTTCAAGCTTTGAATCGCCAATCTTCAATTCATTCCCATCAATTCTTGCTCCGTATACGTGTGATCTACTCAAATTCGGGTTTGATTTCATGTCATGTAGCATTTTCATTATATATTTTCTTCCAAGAGGTCCATGTTGTAATATATCGCTACTCAATTGAGTTAAATTTGGAATAGATTGTTCTGCTTCTGGTATTGGCTGTTCTTCTTCCTTTTCAACAATTGGTTCTTCTTCTTCTTTTGTTTCTTCTTGCTCACTAGCACTTGTATATGAATCATCATCTTCTTCTTTTTTTAATGCTTGTACTTCTTGTTTAGAAACTGGTAGTAAAACATCTCCTTCATAACGAGGTTTACCAATAGTTTCTGATATCTGTTTTAAAGGTTCCGTAATAGGTTTAAATGTAGTCTCTAGAAATTCTTCTCTTTCACTTAAACCCATCCTCAATGCACGATTCTTCATCCTAATAGAATCACTCAGTGATTTTATTTCTTTCAATAGTTTTTCTTGATTCACCATGTTTACACTGTGAAGTTCAACATGTAACTAGATGTAGCATCGGTAGTTCAACGCATAAATACAAATTTATCCAACCCTATACGATATCTACCATTTTTAATATCTTCTTCCTTCATAATAACGAGAAAGCTATATTTCTCATTCCATGCTTTGCCACACATCTCTTTAAATTTTTCAAATGGCATATCCGCATTTACATGATCATTATATATATGCTTTAAATTTGTTTCATCTTGCTTGAAGATGATCAACATATTTGCATTGTCTCTTATAAGTTGTTTTGGAATTTTACTGTATGTTTGACCAATATAAATGCTATCAATATTATGATGTCTTCCCATAGCAAAATAATTCCTTATTGTGTCATGATTTTCACAAGAAACATCGTCAAATATAAAAATAGAAAATGTTTTTGCTTCATTTGGTTGCATAATTGTTTCACTGGCATTAAACTTGTAAAAATTCACTTCAGGTACACTTGCAAGTACTTTATCCAATAATTGATATTTTGGTTGTTGCAATGATTTTGAAAAAATGTATATATTATTAAAACGCAATCCTTTAGGATTAGTTATAAGGTTAAAAACAACATTAGTTTTTCCACAATTTGAAGGACCAGTTATTAGACATCTTATCGTATTTGGTAGTAATTCACCATGTTTTCCATGATTTAACTTATCATTGTCAACTGTCAATTCATCAATGTTATTGATATTAAATCGATCTTTTTGTTGTACAATCTCCATCTTGTATAAAGGTTAAACACACAATGAGCTATTAAACAACTATACTAAGTCTTTTGAAGGAATCCAAGAGTCTTCACTTTTATCAAACCCTAACCACCGGACTTTAACCATATCCTTTTTCCTTTGTAAAATCTTCTCGACAAGATATACATCACCAACTGTTGATTTCAACAATTCGTGTCCGTAGAATCCACCTTGAAGTAATTCACCCTTGTTATCCTTTAATAAATAGGTTTCAGGTATAGTTGGTTGCACTTTATAAATTGTAAATACTTCATTAGTCCAATTTGGTAGATATCTTTTACTAAATACACCTTTGTATTTGCTTATACGAACTTTATCGTTGACCTTGAACTTCTTTGGTTGCAATTTTTCTAATTTCGGTGTTGTATTATTTTTAATGCGTTGTAATACAATTTTCGCATTAGCACTGTTTACCTGGATAGGTTTCATTCCAATGGTACGATGATATTTGTTGTTATACTGTTTTACAAGTTGTGGTAATATGTCATACCACACATATGATCCTCGTTTTGAAAATTGTTTATACATCGCACCTTTCAATGTTCTATTGAATCTTTCAATTATTGAAGCTTTAACTTCAGAATTTGTAGAATAATGATTTATTTGATATTTCTTCATCAAAGCTCTAAAGTCTTTATTAAAATATTCTTTTCCATCATCGGTCTGTAGATGTTTAATTTTAAATTTATTTCTTTGTATTGTGGTTTCCATAGCTTTTGTAACACTTTTACCAGTCTTATCCTTCAATGGTAAAGCGTCAGCTATTTTAGTAAAACAGTCTATAATTGTTAAAATATATTTAAATCCTTTGTTTAATTTACTGTGCGGTATCATTTCAATGAGATCAGCTTGATAAAGATCATTCATCCCTTTAATGATTGTACTTCTTCTTGGAAATCTTCTTCTTGCTGGTTTATGTAGTTCATTTACAATCTTGTCCTTCACACTTTCCATCTTCAGATGTTGCTTGTACACCGCATGTAAAAATACTGATCCATAGAATAGTTTATTCTCATTTATATAGTTTGAATATAGGTCAAGGCCAATTCATATTAGTGTAAAAAAGAGGGAACATGGCATTGGGCTTGCCATGTCCCCTCTTCTTTACGGAAAGGAAAAAGGAAGAAGGTAGAGGACGAAGAATAGGTTTACTGGTCGATAGGGTTTAGAGAGTAGTGGCCGAATGGTAAAGTATTAATTTTATCTTCTAAAATATGGCGCTTGTCATCTTTGTAGCTTAATGCCCACTTTGTTTGTTTGACACTAAATAGTTGATGATTATAACTTCTAATAGTGTTGAACGTTGCAGTTGTTTCAACATTTTCAAACAAACATCTTTTATAATGTTCAAACTGTACGTTCTTCTTCAGGAAAGAAGTTTTTATTCCTTTGGCCTTCTTCGTGACTTGATGTTCGTTCCTCTCGTTTATGTACAGTTGAAATGAATACAGTTTGGACATTAATGCTACAATTTCCATCATCGGCACACCATTTGTTTCATCTTTAAATTTTCCCAATACTTTCTTATTTCTGTCATAGTCGTAATTTGGATGATCCTTAGGATAATCGGAAAAGTCGAAATCATTTTTATATATAAAGGTGCGTAGATCTTCATACATGTCATTTGTTTTAATCCAGTAAATTAGTGCATCCGTGTCCATATATGCAATACCAATGTTCTCTCTTCCATAATAGTTAACCATCTTCTTATAATGAAACTCGTACATATGTGTTTTTGAAATATCCAAGATTGACATTCCAAGATACAAAGGACGATCCATTGTAACTGACTTCTTGTTCATGGAAATAACAACTAGATTTTCATTAATAATTATAGATGAACCAAAGTTTGGTTGTTGCACCAATTTCTGTAATTTTACTGGATCAGTTACCAATTTGATATCCTTATGTTTCCTTTTTTTTTCCAAAGTTTTGCCAAATATTGCGTTATTCATTAATTTGAAAAAATCTTTTTGAAAACTTGATGTAGCGGTGGCTCTTCTTCTTGTGTTGTTGTCGATGTAAGGTTTTAACCAACAAGATTGAGAAAATTGTAGTACTCGATTAATTTTTGTAATTCTCAATCCTAAGTCTAAAGCTTGTTGTATCATCCAGTAGTGTCCAACATATCGAAACTTGTCGGTTAAAGTCATCATTAATTTTGGCCATCTTCCAGTAGGGGAAATTTCAGTCTTAGGAAGAAGTGGTAAATCATAATGTTGATCATGAAGATGTTCAGGATATTCAAAATTAACATCAAAAATGTAACCAGTTTCACCATGCTTCGGTATATCCATTATGTTTCCAATCGATTCTAAATCTATCCATTTAAAATTATCATATGGAAGGGGATTCGACATTGCCCATCCGTATAAGTTATTTGCATCAAAATAACCCAGGAATGTTGTTGGTTTTGATGCATCATAATCGGGCAGATACTTGTTGTTCGCCTTGAAATGTCGTGTAACGCTTTGCGTCAATCCCCCTCGAACTCCTGACTCTAACATCATAACCATATCTATATCAGTAAGAAGTTGTATTTTACAATTTGTTTCTTTCAACATAGCTTGCCATGCTAATCCAGGTGAAGTGTACGAATGAAGAGGGTCCAATCCATATGCTGCAAAACATGTATTTCTAAATTCTTCCATTATATCACATAGTAAAGTTACATCCAATTTAACATAAAAATCTGAATATTCTCCCAATGTTCTAAATCCTAAATCGTTCCATACTTTACATGCATGATCATAGTCCTCTTGAGATATGTCCATGTCATAAAGTTTACTTTTAAATTCTTCTTTAGCCGGAAGTGATGTTTCATTAAATCTTTCTAAACTGTCTATATAATCATATGGAAACACACCTTTCCGAAGTACCAAATCCAGTTTGTCATTATTTACAATCTTCTTTGTTTCGATGAAATCTTGTTTCCTTAAATTTTCTGAAAGTTTGGACAAACTCGACGGCATAAATCTGTAGGAGTCCAAGAATCTTAGTTTCATGTTTCCAACTTCTTTGGAAAAACTTATGAACTTCTCTGAAGTTTCAGCTAACACATCGATTTTACCGTCGTCTCTTCCTAGTTCAGGTATTATAAAATGAGCATCGTACCCACTGAGGTTATGCAGAACCACAGGAATAAATAGTGGTAAACGATAGCTTAAGTTGCATTTATTACAAGCAGCACCCCTGTAATAACCTGTGAGGTGATCATGATCTTTAACTTTATAATTCTCAATAGTAAAATCATTTTTGCATAAGAAACATCGAGTTGCATTTTCATGTTGAATTTCTTCTTCTTCCTCCATCGGTTTCATTGGTACAATATTTGTATATAATCTTTGTGCATTTCCAGCTATTGAATATAAGTGATCAAGAAATATTTTTTCTACATTTTCACCACGATATATTAGAGGTTCTGAAGTTAATCCATATCTGTTTAAATGTTCTTCTGATAATGTTGATTTAACCATTAAACAAAAACTGTTTGGTTTGTGCATTTGATACTTGACACTTTTTCTAGCTTCACAATTTTCATCTTCAACAGGAACAAGTGTTGATTCAAAGTCCGCATACACAACTAGAGGAATACGGTACTGATGATGAACCTTTTCAAATGTAACAAATGCTCTGCTTTCCGAAGGTAAAATAATCTTTGCTTCATAATTATTGTTACATAATCTTTTGTGCTCTTGTAACCATTCTCTTGAGTGTAGCCCATCTCGTTTAAAATTGAAACATCTCTTGCAAATTAACTTTCTGTGTCGATCTTTAGAAAGCTGCTTATTAACAAGACGATCAAATTGCTTTATGTACACATAGTGAGACACATCTCCTCGCGTTAGTAGTAGTAAATCCGTATGATCTGGTAGCTCTTCTTTTGCAATACGTAAAGGATACACTTTGTTTGAACTATCTAATGCAAAAACATTGATAGACGTACCAGGATTTTTCTTCTCAAATTTTGATATATCTTTCAGTGATACAGGATAAGTGATTCCTTGAAAATTGTATCTAAATCTTTGATTTTCATATTCTTGGTTAGGTCTATTCACATGAAGTGGTGGTACAAATTTAGCTGTCATTGCATAACGAAAACATTCATTGTCTTCATTTTTAACATTAACACAAGATTTTGTATTTTCAATTCTTTTTGGTAAAGGAATGTAACTAGATCCCATTAGTCCATATCCATGTTTGTGAACTCTTATATCTAATACTTCAATACTTGTAAGACTCCATCCGGATCCTCTTCCTTCGTGTTCCTGAATTTTTGTTAATATTTCTTCTATACAATTTTCTATTATTGAATCAATGTTTGAACTTTCTATAATGGTTCGGTTTTTTGTTATGAATCCTCTTGGTGATAATTCTTCTTGTACATTTATAAACATAGCTTCTAGTAGTAAACCAAATTTAAGAAAGTTTAATCTTTTCAATTCTTCTTTTAAAATTTTACTTACGATTGGTTTTGCTTCTCTAATAAATTCTTCTAGCTTCAAGTTTTCATTTTGAATCTTATGATGCATTACTACTTTACCAGGTAATGCAAATACTTGTAGATTCGGTAAAGTAGTTGAAGATGTTGCTGTTATTTCATCTTGTTCTTCTTGTTGTTCTTGTTCTTGTTCTTGTTCTTGTTCTTGTTCTTGTTCTTCTTGTTGTTCTTGTTCTTGTTGTTCTTGTTTTTCTTCTGGGTTGTTGTGAATTAGTTCTTTATGACAGTCTAATAGAATTTCATCGTGAAACGATTCCGAACATTTATCGCAACGATACATGTTGAGATGTTTACTCTTCGAAATTTTGCCAAGAAATGAAATAGGCTCTCGCGTTCCTCCTTTTATAACGGTCCCCCCACCACTATTTCATCTTCTTCACTATACAAGGAAATCAAACTTTTTAAATAAAAATATTAACCTTCAACAAACTAATTGTTCATTCGTGTTCTTTATTCCCATTGGAGTTTTAGTATATACTTCTTTATATTCAAGCTTTAACTAACTTTCCCCCACCCAACTAATTTTAGTTACTTTTAAAACCAAACACCTGCCCTCCAAACATCTATTAGGACAGATGTTATGGGACAGATGTTGAAAGAACAAATGTTAGGGTGGAAATGGCTAGAGCACAGGCACTTGGTTAAACTAAATTTGCACATAAATTAACTAGAGTTGAACTAAAAATTCGCATAAATTAAAAGTTAGTTCAAAACTAAAATTCGACAGTGTTAAGAAACTCTAACATTTGAACAAGAATAAACATTAGTTCAAAACTGAAATTCAACAGTGTTAACCAAATTCTAACAGTCGAACAAATAGGTCAAGGTAATCCAATTTTAACGCGAGAACGAGGAATAGAGCACTAAGTGGCATGTTAGTCCATTACCACAAAGTGATCTATTCCTCGCTCTCTATTCTACATCTACTTTTTTCAGTTTACTTATTTATATTAAAATGTTCAAATTTTACTATGTAGAATGTCCATTCTTTCTCTTCAACTCTTCGATTGTTTTTAGCAATTGTAACAAATATTCGTTAGTTTTCACCAAAGTCTTTAGTTTGCTACATCCAATTTCAATGGAAGGTATTATAAGTTGTAATTTTATAAGTTCAATCTTTTCTTTCTTGCGAATTTCTTTCTTTATTATATTATTCCTTATTTTTGCTGAAGATTTAAACTCCATGTTGTTTCTGCTAAAGCCACAATAATAATAAAAGTCTCTTGAAACAACCTGCATTTATACACATTCCCCCACCACTTTATAATCCCCACTCCTTTCCCCCTCTTCTTTATATGTGGAAGGAAGTATTATAATTAGATTCCTAATATTTCTTTTCCTTCTTCACTACGTGGGGGAAGGGTAATTTGTTATTACACTAGTTGTGCAAGAAAATAGCCGCCAGTGTCCACACCTTGTTCGTAGCACTCCATCATAGATTGTGCCCACTCCAACATGCGGTCTCTGTCATTTGGTGTGACAAGGAAAGAATGACTATCACCATACAATATAAAAGAGTCAATTCGTACATAACATCCTGAGTCCAACCATTTATTAGCTTCAGCCATAAACTTTTCTATTGTATCAAATGGAAATTGTGGATCAATTGCTATGACTTTACGTTCTTCACTAAGTTCAACAGTATAATCATCATCGTCCTCATCATCTTCACTTTCACTGTCGTTACTTAAAGTGTCTTCAGATTGTTCAAAAACATCAGAAATTTCAGAAAAATTAAAATTTTCATTCAGATGAGGAGGCATTTTGAAGCAAGAAATATTATAAACAGCAGAGACGAAACGACAAGAGCGGCATGTAGAAGAAAAATGAAGGGGTGACCAACGCTCGCTCCGCTTTTATAATAGTATGCAAATGAGGGGTAGGTGCTGACCATGACCAGTCATCGACCCAAAGGAGTGGGGGAAGTACTTTTCTTACTACTTGGATGGAAGTAGGTTAGTAGGTCACGAGACTTAGAGTGTTAAAAAATAATGGGGGAGAAACACGACGCTATAACGCGTTGTGTTTCTCCCCCACTATTTTTTTAAGCAATAATTTGGAAAAAGCTATGTGAATTTACTTGCTACGCCCCCACCTTGTAATACCATCCAGTTTGTGTCTGAGGAGATAGTCTTTAGAGTCTAACTCATAAACGGATTTCTCTTTGCGCAAGGATTCAATCACTTTAATATTATATCTTACGCCGTTACAAGTTGCCAAAATGTGTTCGTTGTCAATAACACTTTCAAAAAAATAGACACAACCTCTCTTAAGCCTATTTCCTTTCACACCAATAATTTTGGATTGGTATTCAACAGTGGGGGTTTCTGTCACTTGTAGTTTAGAAATGTGTTTTACGACATGTACACGGCAAAAACTTTCGTTTTTTACACATTTCCTCCCACAAGGTGATCCTTTCTTAATTCCCCTAGTAAGCATTTCAGGGCAAGTAGTGGGACGGCTAAATGCCCTACGACGCTGTTCTTGTAATAATTGAAATTGCTCTGAAGGAGCGGGTTTAGGAGTAGGTTTAGGAGTAAGTTTAGGAGCTGGTTTAGAAGCTGGTTTAGGAGCTGATTTAGGAGATGATTTAGTAGCAGGTTGAGAGGATTCAGTTTTGTGATAGGTATGATCTTCAGGTGTACTAAGTGGTGGGGTAGGAGGCAATGGTGATAGTGGGATAATGGGTGTGCTTAGACGATGAACAATGGTTTCAACGGAAGGGGTATTAGGATGGTGGTGAACTGGCTTCTGCGGTGGCGGCATAGTAGTTGATGGTGGTGCGGAGTCCTTTGAAGGCGAAGGCGGTGAAAAAATACTACGAAGTCTAGAAGTGTTAGTTGGCGGAAGAATAGCTCCAGAAGTTGAAGGTTGAGATGCAAGTCGATTCTTGTAGCAATCAGGAAGGTTTTTGAGGCGAAGAGTTTTCTTAGGTGCAGGAACAGCCGTAGTAGAAATAGAAGTCGAAGTAGAAGTTAAAGTAGAAGTTGTTGTTGGCAGATATAACATGGTTGCGGCTCCAAGTTCGCAGCGTAACGTCTGGAATCAGAATGAAATGTTAGCCGCAGTCGGTACGTCTTTTATAACAATATGCAAATGAGAGGGGTAGCAGCTGGCCGAGACTGATTATTGACCTGGGAGGTGGGGGAAAAGGGGAAAGAGAAGGTATTTATTTAAAATAATTCGCATAACTTTTGACTAAAATAAGATAACCAAATTCTTCTTTTACCAAAATGTTTGTCTTACATAGACCTTTTCAATGATGTATCGCTTGTCCAAATCCGTCAATCCGTTATCAAGTTATAGCCATTTTAATTTTTCAGGTCATGACCGGTCGTTCACCCGTAGTGGGGGAAGGAGTGGGGGTAGGAGTGGGGGAGGGAGGGGGAGGGGGGGGGTCGACTCCATTTTTTCGGGGGGGGAGGGGGGGAGGGGGGGGGAGGGGGGGGGAATCGGCTCCATTTTTTCGGGGGGGGGGAGGGGGGGGGTCATTGACCCTTCCGAAAGTGGGTCAAGGTCATTCAAGATTTATAATGATCCAAGGTGATGGGAACAGTAATACTGTTCCCACCACCCTGTTTGCCTAGCGGTTCCCACTCCCAACCCACTAGTTACGTTCTGCAAGGGAGGTCCCTGGGCCGTCCGCATCAAAGCGTAACTTCCCGTCCGCATCAAAGCGTAACCATTAATTTCAGGGAAACTGGAACAGTTAATGCAGAAACGCAACTCTAACCCCACCCAAACTAATCCCACCCATCATATTCCTAAACAAAATGCAAAAAAAAGTCCGACTTGCGGATGTCCCACCCATTTTAAATGAAGTTCAACTGAACTTCTGAATTTACAGTTAATCTACCCCCTAACATCTAGCTGTAAGGCAAAACAAATGCACAAAACAAACATAAATTATTAGTACCAACACATCATTATTAAAAACCAAATAATTCAACACAACCAAATACCATCATTATTCTTAAAATTAATACACCTTAATGCTAAACACCTCTTAAAATTAATACACCTTAATGCTAAACCCAACTTATAACTAACATCGCAATGCGCAAATTATTTCTTAAATTAAATACAACTTAAAACTAAACACACACACACATATACCACATTGCATTAAAAAACGCAACATAGTAGAAGAAGTTCAAATATATATAGGCCTACTATATATTTGAAACCTCTTGCTGAGTCGCCAACAACCTTTCGCTATGAAAGTTTGTTGACGACTGACGCTAAGATCAGGCTCGTATTGCTCCTCGGATTCTCGAGTAGTGGGGGAAGTTGTTTCACTCCAGTACAGTGTTCAATCCAGTCCAGTTCGCAGCAGTGTAAAAGGAAGGCAAAGGAGTGGGGAGCGGCGCATGCGCAACAACACAAATCCAAGGTTTGAGGTTAGAATTATCCATGTGCAGTAGCGCTAAAGTGAGTAATACAGGACTAGGCGCATGCGCATAGCATAGACTCATTCCGATCCGGAGAACTTGTTGCATGCGCAGCAGGTTTGAGGTTAGAATTATCCATGGCAGCTGCCATATTTAGTCTGGTTTCACCACATAAAGTCAACAACCGGTAGTGACCGGCCATTGACCTGGAGGAGTGGGGGAAGGAGTGGGGGAAGGGGGGGGGCTCCATTTTTTCGGGGGGGGAGGGGGGGGAGGGGGGGGAGGGGGGGGAGGTCATTGACCTTTCCGGTCGGTCATTGACCCCAAGGAGTAGGGATAGACACAGAACCCTACTTCTCTTACTACTCAGGTGAAAGTCGGTCAACCAGTCATTTGCTTGCCATCTGCCGCCATCTGGCTGGAGTTATTGCCTCTATAAAGGTGGGTAGTTTATCGTGCTACAAACATTCATTGCCTCGCATCCGCTCGGTCATCATCTCTCGTTAGTTTTATGTTATGACTACTTCACTTACTAGGTTTGAGGTTAGAATTATCCATGGAATAGCCTTCGTAAATTCTAACCTATAAAATTACTACTCTGGCTTTCTGTTTCAATTTCTTTTACACTTCATTTTATATCTCAGTCTTATTTTAACTTCTGAACTTAACACATCGGTTATGATGACTGCACAATGTTTAAAATTAAAGCTTTTGCGAACACAACACATATTACGAAGTACTTCTAAACCTTCAATTTCAAAGTGTAGAACTAATTTAAATAGAGTTAGGAAGAAGTACAGTTTTAACCCATTATACTCAAAGACTTCGCAGGTTAATGTTGATGATAATGTTATTTACAACATTTTGCATTCTATGTTACAATTCAACAACTTTGAACTTGTTACACCTATCGACTGTGTTCAACAAGTTTTTTTATTTTACCCCTACTATTCCTCATATAAGCGCTGTCACCACAATTCCTACTTCATGCTCCTCTATTCTCTTCAGTTAAGCTAAGGTTTGAGGTTAGACTTATCCATGGCGGCCGCCATGTCTAGTTCAGTTTCACCACATAGAGTCGGCGACCGGTTATTGGTCTAAAGGAGTGGGGGAATGGGTGGTGGGGAGAAGGTTGCCATTTTATAAGCCCTCTCCCTAGGCGGCGCTTCTCATTCAATCGCCAACTTTCAAACAATAAACACCTCTCCCATGGCACGAATGAATTATCCCACTATCACCAACTAGTTCAACTTTGAACTATTTCTGGTGGTAGTTGGGTAGGCTTTTTTAAAACTTACTCTGGATGACCTTGACATACTTTCCAGGCCCCCAGTTATAACTGTTGAATTTCAGTTTTGATCTTACTCTTAATTTTTGTTCAACTTTTAGAGTTTAGTTAACACAGTTGAATTTTACTTTTCAACTAACTCTTCATTCATGCCCAATTCTACTTCAAATTCAGGGCATATGCTCTCGCCATCTGCACCCTGCAGCTGCCCTGGCAACTGACACCATCTGACCCCTGCAGCTGCCCTGGCAGCTGACGTCACTTCCGGTTTAGAAGTGGCTTTTTCCCACTACTTCGGTAACACATTTAAAACTGCTCAAATGACGATTTACTAAAAAATTTAACATGGGCTTATATGGGAAATAGAATTTTCAATTTTGAGTGCTTGTGAACACGATAACTAGTGCAAAAATCGTCTGATCATCATGAAATTTGGTACAGGCATGTAAAGTTAGATTCTCTTGGATGAGTTCGTTAACCAGTAAGATCGGCCCAACTTCAGTAGGGAAAGTGGGGGATTTTACCCCTCAAAAGTGGTTTTTTTCCACTTTTCTCATAGTAATTTTTATTTGATTACCTTTTAGTGTATACCATTAGATTCAGCTCGAAAAAACAAACAATTTGGTATGTTTAATTATTGCTCTACGTCCACTGGTTACCGAGATATTAGCGAATTTCCTTTAGAAATAAGCTATTACCGTCGTTTTCATGGGAGCTGCCGTTTGTATCGATGTAGGGACACCTCTGCGATTACATAATTATATATATTATATTGTGGCTTTTTATGTGTACTTTCTGGATACGTAGTGATTATTTGTCGGTAACACATTTAAAACTGCTCAAATGACGATTTACTAAAAAATTTAACATGGGCTTATATGGGAAATAGAATTTTCAATTTTGAGTGCTTGTGAACACGATAACTAGTGCAAAAATCGTCTGATCATCATGAAATTTGGTACAGGCATGTAAAGTTAGATTCTCTTGGATGAGTTCGTTAACCAGTAAGATCGGCCCAACTTCAGTAGGGAAAGTGGGGGATTTTACCCCTCAAAAGTGGTTTTTTTCCACTTTTCTCATAGTAATTTTTATTTGATTACCTTTTAGTGTATACCATTAGATTCAGCTCGAAAAAACAAACAATTTGGTATGTTTAATTATTGCTCTACGTCCACTGGTTACCGAGATATTACCGAATTTCCTTTAGAAATAAGCTATTACCGTCGTTTTCATGGGAGCTGCCGTTTGTATCGATGTAGGGACACCTCTGCGATTACATAATTATATATATTATATTGTGGCTTTTTATGTGTACTTTCTGGATACGTAGTGATTATTTGTCGGTAACACATTTAAAACTGCTCAAATGACGATTTACTAAAAAATTTAACATGGGCTTATATGGGAAATAGAATTTTCAATTTTGAGTGCTTGTGAACACGATAACTAGTGCAAAAATCGTCTGATCATCATGAAATTTGGTACAGGCATGTAAAGTTCGATTCTCTTGGATGAGTTCGTTAACCAGTAAGATCGGCCCAACTTCAGTAGGGAAAGTGGGGGATTTTACCCCTCAAAAGTGGTTTTTTTCCACTTTTCTCATAGTAATTTTTATTTGATTACCTTTTAGTGTATACCATTAGATTCAGCTCGAAAAAACAAACAATTTGGTATGTTTAATTATTGCTCTACGTCCACTGGTTACCGAGATATTAGCGAATTTCCTTTAGAAATAAGCTATTGCCGTCGTTTTCATGGGAGCTGCCGTTTGTATCGATGTAGGGACACCTCTGCGATTACATAATTATATATATTATATTGTGGCTTTTTATGTGTACTTTCTGGATACGTAGTGATTATTTGTCGGTAACACATTTAAAACTGCTCAAATGACGATTTACTAAAAAATTTAACATGGGCTTATATGGGAAATAGAATTTTCAATTTTGAGTGCTTGTGAACACGATAACTAGTGCAAAAATCGTCTGATCATCATGAAATTTGGTACAGGCATGTAAAGTTATATTCTCTTGGATGAGTTCGTTAACCAGTAAGATCGGCCCAACTTCAGTAGGGAAAGTGGGGGATTTTACCCCTCAAAAGTGGTTTTTTTCCACTTTTCTCATAGTAATTTTTATTTGATTACCTTTTAGTGTATACCATTAGATTCAGCTCGAAAAAACAAACAATTTGGTATGTTTAATTATTGCTCTACGTCCACTGGTTACCGAGATATTAGCGAATTTCCTTTAGAAATAAGCTATTACCGTCGTTTTCATGGGAGCTGCCGTTTGTATCGATGTAGGGACACCTCTGCGATTACATAATTATATATATTATATTGTGGCTTTTTATGTGTACTTTCTGGATACGTAGTGATTATTTGTCGGTAACACATTTAAAACTGCTCAAATGACGATTTACTAAAAAATTTAACATGGGCTTATATGGGAAATAGAATTTTCAATTTTGAGTGCTTGTGAACACGATAACTAGTGCAAAAATCGTCTGATCATCATGAAATTTGGTACAGGCATGTAAAGTTCGATTCTCTTGGATGAGTTAGTTAACCAGTAAGATCGGCCCAACTTCAGTAGGGAAAGTGGGGGATTTTACCCCTCAAAAGTGGTTTTTTTCCACTTTTCTCATAGTAATTTTTATTTGATTACCTTTTAGTGTATACCATTAGATTCAGCTCGAAAAAACAAACAATTTGGTATGTTTAATTATTGCTCTACGTCCACTGGTTACCGAGATATTAGCGAATTTCCTTTAGAAATAAGCTATTACCGTCGTTTTCATGGGAGCTGCCGTTTGTATCGATGTAGGGACACCTCTGCGATTACATAATTATATATATTATATTGTGGCTTTTTATGTGTACTTTCTGGATACGTAGTGATTATTTGTCGGTAACACATTTAAAACTGCTCAAATGACGATTTACTAAAAAATTTAACATGGGCTTATATGGGAAATAGAATTTTCAATTTTGAGTGCTTGTGAACACGATAACTAGTGCAAAAATCGTCTGATCATCATGAAATTTGGTACAGGCATGTAAAGTTATATTCTCTTGGATGAGTTCGTTAACCAGTAAGATCGGCCCAACTTCAGTAGGGAAAGTGGGGGATTTTACCCCTCAAAAGTGGTTTTTTTCCACTTTTCTCATAGTAATTTTTATTTGATTACCTTTTAGTGTATACCATTAGATTCAGCTCGAAAAAACAAACAATTTGGTATGTTTAATTATTGCTCTACGTCCACTGGTTACCGAGATATTAGCGAATTTCCTTTAGAAATAAGCTATTACCGTCGTTTTCATGGGAGCTGCCGTTTGTATCGATGTAGGGACACCTCTGCGATTACATAATTATATATATTATATTGTGGCTTTTTATGTGTACTTTCTGGATACGTAGTGATTATTTGTCGGTAACACATTTAAAACTGCTCAAATGACGATTTACTAAAAAATTTAACATGGGCTTATATGGGAAATAGAATTTTCAATTTTGAGTGCTTGTGAACACGATAACTAGTGCAAAAATCGTCTGATCATCATGAAATTTGGTACAGGCATGTAAAGTTCGATTCTCTTGGATGAGTTAGTTAACCAGTAAGATCGGCCCAACTTCAGTAGGGAAAGTGGGGGATTTTACCCCTCAAAAGTGGTTTTTTCCACTTTTCTCATAGTAATTTTTATTTGATTACCTTTTAGTGTATACCATTAGATTCAGCTCGAAAAAACAAACAATTTGGTATGTTTAATTATTGCTCTACGTCCACTGGTTACCGAGATATTAGCGAATTTCCTTTAGAAATAAGCTATTACCGTCGTTTTCATGGGAGCTGCCGTTTGTATCGATGTAGGGACACCTCTGCGATTACATAATTATATATATTATATTGTGGCTTTTTATGTGTACTTTCTGGATACGTAGTGATTATTTGTCGGTAACACATTTAAAACTGCTCAAATGACGATTTACTAAAAAATTTAACATGGGCTTATATGGGAAATAGAATTTTCAATTTTGAGTGCTTGTGAACACGATAACTAGTGCAAAAATCGTCTGATCATCATGAAATTTGGTACAGGCATGTAAAGTTAGATTCTCTTGGATGAGTTCGTTAACCAGTAAGATCGGCCCAACTTCAGTAGGGAAAGTGGGGGATTTTACCCCTCAAAAGTGGTTTTTTTCCACTTTTCTCATAGTAATTTTTATTTGATTACCTTTTAGTGTATACCATTAGATTCAGCTCGAAAAAACAAACAATTTGTTATGTTTAATTATTGCTCTACGTCCACTGGTTACCGAGATATTAGCGAATTTCCTTTAGAAATAAGCTATTACCGTCGTTTTCATGGGAGCTGCCGTTTGTATCGATGTAGGGACACCTCTGCGATTACATAATTATATATATTATATTGTGGCTTTTTATGTGTACTTTCTGGATACGTAGTGATTATTTGTCGGTAACACATTTAAAACTGCTCAAATGACGATTTACTAAAAAATTTAACATGGGCTTATATGGGAAATAGAATTTTCAATTTTGAGTGCTTGTGAACACGATAACTAGTGCAAAAATCGTCTGATCATCATGAAATTTGGTACAGGCATGTAAAGTTCGATTCTCTTGGATGAGTTAGTTAACCAGTAAGATCGGCCCAACTTCAGTAGGGAAAGTGGGGGATTTTACCCCTCAAAAGTGGTTTTTTTCCACTTTTCTCATAGTAATTTTTATTTGATTACCTTTTAGTGTATACCATTAGATTCAGCTCGAAAAAACAAACAATTTGGTATGTTTAATTATTGCTCTACGTCCACTGGTTACCGAGATATTAGCGAATTTCCTTTAGAAATAAGCTATTACCGTCGTTTTCATGGGAGCTGCCGTTTGTATCGATGTAGGGACACCTCTGCGATTACATAATTATATATATTATATTGTGGCTTTTTATGTGTACTTTCTGGATACGTAGTGATTATTTGTCGGTAACACATTTAAAACTGCTCAAATGACGATTTACTAAAAAATTTAACATGGGCTTATATGGGAAATAGAATTTTCAATTTTGAGTGCTTGTGAACACGATAACTAGTGCAAAAATCGTCTGATCATCATGAAATTTGGTACAGGCATGTAAAGTTAGATTCTCTTGGATGAGTTCGTTAACCAGTAAGATCGGCCCAACTTCAGTAGGGAAAGTGGGGGATTTTACCCCTCAAAAGTGGTTTTTTTCCACTTTTCTCATAGTAATTTTTATTTGATTACCTTTTAGTGTATACCATTAGATTCAGCTCGAAAAAACAAACAATTTGGTATGTTTAATTATTGCTCTACGTCCACTGGTTACCGAGATATTAGCGAATTTCCTTTAGAAATAAGCTATTACCGTCGTTTTCATGGGAGCTGCCGTTTGTATCGATGTAGGGACACCTCTGCGATTACATAATTATATATATTATATTGTGGCTTTTTATGTGTACTTTCTGGATACGTAGTGATTATTTGTCGGTAACACATTTAAAACTGCTCAAATGACGATTTACTAAAAAATTTAACATGGGCTTATATGGGAAATAGAATTTTCAATTTTGAGTGCTTGTGAACACGATAACTAGTGCAAAAATCGTCTGATCATCATGAAATTTGGTACAGGCATGTAAAGTTAGATTCTCTTGGATGAGTTTGTTAACCAGTAAGATCGGCCCAACTTCAGTAGGGAAAGTGGGGGATTTTACCCCTCAAAAGTGTTTTTTTTCCACTTTTCTCATAGTAATTTTTATTTGATTACCTTTTAGTGTATACCATTAGATTCAGCTCGAAAAAACAAACAATTTGGTATGTTTAATTATTGCTCTACGTCCACTGGTTACCGAGATATTAGCGAATTTCCTTTAGAAATAAGCTATTACCGTCGTTTTCATGGGAGCTGCCGTTTGTATCGATGTAGGGACACCTCTGCGATTACATAATTATATATATTATATTGTGGCTTTTTATGTGTACTTTCTGGATACGTAGTGATTATTTGTCGGTAACACATTTAAAACTGCTCAAATGACGATTTACTAAAAAATTTAACATGGGCTTATATGGGAAATAGAATTTTCAATTTTGAGTGCTTGTGAACACGATAACTAGTGCAAAAATCGTCTGATCATCATGAAATTTGGTACAGGCATGTAAAGTTATATTCTCTTGGATGAGTTCGTTAACCAGTAAGATCGGCCCAACTTCAGTAGGGAAAGTGGGGGATTTTACCCCTCAAAAGTGGTTTTTTTCCACTTTTCTCATAGTAATTTTTATTTGATTACCTTTTAGTGTATACCATTAGATTCAGCTCGAAAAAACAAACAATTTGGTATGTTTAATTATTGCTCTACGTCCACTGGTTACCGAGATATTAGCGAATTTCCTTTAGAAATAAGCTATTACCGTCGTTTTCATGGGAGCTGCCGTTTGTATCGATGTAGGGACACCTCTGCGATTACATAATTATATATATTATATTGTGGCTTTTTATGTGTACTTTCTGGATACGTAGTGATTATTTGTCGGTAACACATTTAAAACTGCTCAAATGACGATTTACTAAAAAATTTATCATGGGCTTATATGGGAAATAGAATTTTCAATTTTGAGTGCTTGTGAACACGATAACTAGTGCAAAAATCGTCTGATCATCATGAAATTTGGTACAGGCATGTAAAGTTAGATTCTCTTGGATGAGTTAGTTAACCAGTAAGATCGGCCCAACTTCAGTAGGGAAAGTGGGGGATTTTACCCCTCAAAAGTGGTTTTTTTCCACTTTTCTCATAGTAATTTTTATTTGATTACCTTTTAGTGTATACCATTAGATTCAGCTCGAAAAAACAAACAATTTGGTATGTTTAATTATTGCTCTACGTCCACTGGTTACCGAGATATTAGCGAATTTCCTTTAGAAATAAGCTATTACCGTCGTTTTCATGGGAGCTGCCGTTTGTATCGATGTAGGGACACCTCTGCGATTACATAATTATATATATTATATTGTGGCTTTTTATGTGTACTTTCTGGATACGTAGTGATTATTTGTCGGTAACACATTCAAAACTGCTCAAATGACGATTTACTAAAAAATTTAACATGGGCTTATATGGGAAATAGAATTTTCAATTTTGAGTGCTTGTGAACACGATAACTAGTGCAAAAATCGTCTGATCATCATGAAATTTGGTACAGGCATGTAAAGTTAGATTCTCTTGGATGAGTTCGTTAACCAGTAAGATCGGCCCAACTTCAGTAGGGAAAGTGGGGGATTTTACCCCTCAAAAGTGGTTTTTTTCCACTTTTCTCATAGTAATTTTTATTTGATTACCTTTTAGTGTATACCATTAGATTCAGCTCGAAAAAACAAACAATTTGGTATGTTTAATTATTGCTCTACGTCCACTGGTTACCGAGATATTAGCGAATTTCCTTTAGAAATAAGCTATTACCGTCGTTTTCATGGGAGCTGCCGTTTGTATCGATGTAGGGACACCTCTGCGATTACATAATTATATATATTATATTGTGGCTTTTTATGTGTACTTTCTGGATACGTAGTGATTATTTGTCGGTAACACATTTAAAACTGCTCAAATGACGATTTACTAAAAAATTTAACATGGGCTTATATGGGAAATAGAATTTTCAATTTTGAGTGCTTGTGAACACGATAACTAGTGCAAAAATCGTCTGATCATCATGAAATTTGGTACAGGCATGTAAAGTTAGATTCTCTTGGATGAGTTTGTTAACCAGTAAGATCGGCCCAACTTCAGTAGGGAAAGTGGGGGATTTTACCCCTCAAAAGTGGTTTTTTTCCACTTTTCTCATAGTAATTTTTATTTGATTACCTTTTAGTGTATACCATTAGATTCAGCTCGAAAAAACAAACAATTTGGTATGTTTAATTATTGCTCTACGTCCACTGGTTACCGAGATATTAGCGAATTTCCTTTAGAAATAAGCTATTACCGTCGTTTTCATGGGAGCTGCCGTTTGTATCGATGTAGGGACACCTCTGCGATTACATAATTATATATATTATATTGTGGCTTTTTATGTGTACTTTCTGGATACGTAGTGATTATTTGTCGGTAACACATTTAAAACTGCTTAAATGACGATTTACTAAAAAATTTAACATGGGCTTATATGGGAAATAGAATTTTCAATTTTGAGTGCTTGTGAACACGATAACTAGTGCAAAAATCGTCTGATCATCATGAAATTTGGTACAGGCATGTAAAGTTAGATTCTCTTGGATGAGTTCGTTAACCAGTAAGATCGGCCTAACTTCAGTAGGGAAAGTGGGGGATTTTACCCCTCAAAAGTGGTTTTTTTCCACTTTTCTCATAGTAATTTTTATTTGATTACCTTTTAGTGTATACCATTAGATTCAGCTTGAAAAAACAAACAATTTGGTATGTTTAATTATTGCTCTACGTCCACTGGTTACCGAGATATTAGCGAATTTCCTTTAGAAATAAGCTATTACCGTCGTTTTCATGGGAGCTGCCGTTTGTATCGATGTAGGGACACCTCTGCGATTACATAATTATATATATTATATTGTGGCTTTTTATGTGTACTTTCTGGATACGTAGTGATTATTTGTCGGTAACACATTCAAAACTGCTCAAATGACGATTTACTAAAAAATTTAACATGGGCTTATATGGGAAATAGAATTTTCAATTTTGAGTGCTTGTGAACACGATAACTAGTGCAAAAATCGTCTGATCATCATGAAATTTGGTACAGGCATGTAAAGTTAGATTCTCTTGGATGAGTTTGTTAACCAGTAAGATCGGCCCAACTTCAGTAGGGAAAGTGGGGGATTTTACCCCTCAAAAGTGGTTTTTTTCCACTTTTCTCATAGTAATTTTTATTTGATTACCTTTTAGTGTATACCATTAGATTCAGCTCGAAAAAACAAACAATTTGGTATGTTTAATTATTGCTCTACGTCCACTGGTTACCGAGATATTAGCGAATTTCCTTTAGAAATAAGCTATTACCGTCGTTTTCATGGGAGCTGCCGTTTGTATCGATGTAGGGACACCTCTGCGATTACATAATTATATATATTATATTGTGGCTTTTTATGTGTACTTTCTGGATACGTAGTGATTATTTGTCGGTAACACATTTAAAACTGCTCAAATGACGATTTACTAAAAAATTTAACATGGGCTTATATGGGAAATAGAATTTTCAATTTTGAGTGCTTGTGAACACGATAACTAGTGCAAAAATCGTCTGATCATCATGAAATTTGGTACAGGCATGTAAAGTTATATTCTCTTGGATGAGTTCGTTAACCAGTAAGATCGGCCCAACTTCAGTAGGGAAAGTGGGGGATTTTACCCCTCAAAAGTGGTTTTTTTCCACTTTTCTCATAGTAATTTTTATTTGATTACCTTTTAGTGTATACCATTAGATTCAGCTCGAAAAAACAAACAATTTGGTATGTTTAATTATTGCTCTACGTCCACTGGTTACCGAGATATTAGCGAATTTCCTTTAGAAATAAGCTATTACCGTCGTTTTCATGGGAGCTGCCGTTTGTATCGATGTAGGGACACCTCTGCGATTACATAATTATATATATTATATTGTGGCTTTTTATGTGTACTTTCTGGATACGTAGTGATTATTTGTCGGTAACACATTTAAAACTGCTTAAATGACGATTTACTAAAAAATTTAACATGGGCTTATATGGGAAATAGAATTTTCAATTTTGAGTGCTTGTGAACACGATAACTAGTGCAAAAATCGTCTGATCATCATGAAATTTGGTACAGGCATGTAAAGTTAGATTCTCTTGGATGAGTTCGTTAACCAGTAAGATCGGCCTAACTTCAGTAGGGAAAGTGGGGGATTTTACCCCTCAAAAGTGGTTTTTTTCCACTTTTCTCATAGTAATTTTTATTTGATTACCTTTTAGTGTATACCATTAGATTCAGCTTGAAAAAACAAACAATTTGGTATGTTTAATTATTGCTCTACGTCCACTGGTTACCGAGATATTAGCGAATTTCCTTTAGAAATAAGCTATTACCGTCGTTTTCATGGGAGCTGCCGTTTGTATCGATGTAGGGACACCTCTGCGATTACATAATTATATATATTATATTGTGGCTTTTTATGTGTACTTTCTGGATACGTAGTGATTATTTGTCGGTAACACATTTAAAACTGCTCAAATGACGATTTACTAAAAAATTTAACATGGGCTTATATGGGAAATAGAATTTTCAATTTTGAGTGCTTGTGAACACGATAA
Organism: Neoaliturus tenellus; assembly: GCA_030545055.2. Taxonomy (NCBI): domain Eukaryota; kingdom Metazoa; phylum Arthropoda; class Insecta; order Hemiptera; family Cicadellidae; genus Neoaliturus; species Neoaliturus tenellus. The sequence goes on from JAQYXR010000658.1 coordinate 45,027, forward strand.
CTAGTGCAAAAATCGTCTGATCATCATGAAATTTGGTACAGGCATGTAAAGTTAGATTCTCTTGGATGAGTTAGTTAACCAGTAAGATCGGCCCAACTTCAGTAGGGAAAGTGGGGGATTTTACCCCTCAAAAGTGGTTTTTTTCCACTTTTCTCATAGTAATTTTTATTTGATTACCTTTTAGTGTATACCATTAGATTCAGCTCGAAAAAACAAACAATTTGGTATGTTTAATTATTGCTCTACGTCCACTGGTTACCGAGATATTAGCGAATTTCCTTTAGAAATAAGCTATTACCGTCGTTTTCATGGGAGCTGCCGTTGGTATCGATGTTAACCAGTAAGATCGGTATCGAAAAAAATGTTTGATCATCATGAAATTTGATATCACTCATATGTAAAGACTTATAGTGTGTGTTTAAATGTGTTATGTACACTTATGTAAAGATTGCCATTGGAAATTCGCTAAGTACGCAGGTCTGCTGCGACGGGGGTATTTTATGAATTACGACTATTATCTAAAAACTAAATTGATTGCCATAGAAACTTGAATCAGCCCAATATAAAACATTACAACAGAATGTAACATTGAGTCAATTCCTTGCTATCTTGGAGAGAGAATGACCTCTCACCTCAAGAGGACCTTCATCCTCGTCTTCGTTTTCGTCTTTTTCATCTTCAATATCTTCTGCTTGAGAGAGATCTCTTTAACTGGAGCCCCAGACCACCTCAAGATGGAGTTTTCATCCGCCTGTACATGAGAGGTGGTGGACGAAGGTTCTGAAAAGACTGCGGCTGCTTTCTCGTCCTCTTGCGATTTCAGATACAACTTCGAAAATGCGACTTGGTTTTTTTTAAGTTGTACGGAATATGTTGTGTCGCACTTAGTTAAGGTGTGCAAAATGAGCACTATCCTTGAAAATTTGTTTCTGAAGATCTTTGGACGAGAAGAAAACATCGCTTATCTTACAGGATCCCAACGGAATTTTACAAGAAAGCAGCCCCGGTTCCGGTCCAATGTGAAGTAGCAGCTGCACCGGAGGACATCCTGAAAATGATTTTTCGCGCAATCTAGAAAGACTGTGCCAGCTCAAAGTAAAGCTTCAAAAATCAAACCTTAATTGTTCCATTGCATTACAAAATTGCCAGGGAAGCTGCCTTTGAACAAGAACAAGAGTTTTCTCTGGCCGTTTCGCTACAGGAGTCAAATGTAGAAGATATTGAAGATGAAAAAGAAGAAAACAAAGACGAGTATGAAGGTCCTCTTGGGGTAAAAGGCCCTTCTCACTCCAAGAGAGCATGGAATTGACTCAATACATCATACTGTTGTAATGTTTTATATTAGGTTAATTCGAGTTTCTGTAGCAATCAATTTAGTTTTAGTTAATAGTTATAGTTCATAAAACGTGCACAAAGACTTTTGTCGCAACATGTCTTCCCATTATAAAGGTTTGGATATATTTTATTAAATGTGAGGAACCAGGCTATAGGGACCATGACTACAATAATCTAAAATGAATATCTATATTTAGACGTCCCAGTACTCACTATTTAAACATAAAGGTGCATAATTTAAACAATGCGTTGGCTGGGAATGGTGGGAATTAGAATGATTCATTAGTCGACAATCGGCGCAAAACTTCAGATCTTAAGGCTGAAAATTAAAATTGCTATAAAACATTAAGGAAAAGAGATGGAGCAGTAAAGTAATATATATTATTTATGTGAATTTAACTATCTGCAACCCTATGGCAGATATTTTTGTTTTGGGTGCATCGTTGAAGAGTTATCCGGTCAAAAAGAGCAAAATATGTGGTGGAAAAGTGTTTTTCCCCAAATTTCCGACTTTCAAGAGCTGATATCTCGAAAACTATGCAAGATATTGAAAACATGCTAGGATGTAAGTTGTAGAAAATTTAATCAGCTTTAATTTTGTATATTAAGGTTATGTCGCTAGGACGCATAGTTTCCGAGATATAAGCGAAAAACAACAAAATGGGACCTTTAGACACCCCCCTCCCACCGGCTCAAAGGATAGAGGCGGGGACTTTTGATATGTTCTCCTCCTAACTAGTCCAAACAAAGTTATGAAGCAAAAAATTGTGTTCCATGACTTTCCCTCTATACCTTTTCGTTGACTGGACTATTAGTTCTAAAATGTTTTTGAGCTTCTTGGATCCAAATCAACTGAAATTTTGATCGAATTTCGATCAGGAGGCGATTTCTAGTAATAATTAAGATGTAATAATTGAAACTGATAAGAGAGAAAAAAACTCTAATCAATGAATGATCTGACGACGGCTATCGTAGTTATCAACAAATGTCAGAAGTCAAATAGTAAACAGTTTTTTGACAAAGGTTACTTTGTTATATTAAATTTACAGTAACTAACTCTAAAATATAGAGTAATGAAATATAAAAAGGTATCCCGATATAAAGCCTATCCGTTTGCACATGAGTTAGTTTTAGTAGGCGTATGAATTTATATCTTTGTCTTAATTCATTATTATACTATAAGCTAATCGAATAAGGTATATTCGTATGTATGTATGTATCCTATACTCTAATAAGAGTAAGGTATATTTCGTCGCTTTCCAGGCATATGGTCGTATCTCATTTTCAGTGATTTTTCAGGAGAGCAGAAAAACAAAAACCACACCTACATTTTGTTTCAGAGATTCTAAACGAATGAACTTAGAAACTTTAGTTTTAGGCTAGTAATGCATTATACCCTAAACTTTAAAGTACACACCAAGAGATTTGAATATATATATATACTTTGACAATTTAATATATATATATACAAGATACGACAGTTTACCTGAATACATTATGCAAGGTTATACTAGGCAAGGTCAAAATTATAGTTCGGACGAATGGTCGTATCTTGAGATACGACGCCTTTTTTGACTGGGTTGTATCAGGCAAAGAGTCGTATCATTAATTGATACGACCTTTCGTCTGATTTAAATTGACAATTTTTTGAGATACGACTCATAGGACATAGCCTATATCTTCTAAACTAGGAGGGATAGAGATACGACGATTCGTGTGATATGTAGAGGCTGTCTGGGAGATTCAGAAACTGTCGTAACCTAAAAATCCATTTTTTTGAGATACGACCTTATGCCTGGAAGGCGACGATTTGTATATGTGTATGTAATGTTTGCACATGGCTCTCAAAAACGGCTGGAACGATTTTCTTCAAACTTTGCAAATACTTTAGTACTGGGATAAAAATAATATAAATACAGGTCTCTATACCAGGAAAAATCATACAACGTTATAATCTTTAACTAAAATTCTCAATATCTTAACATTTTCCTAAAACAATTTAACTTGTTTGAAATCGTTCTTCATACTGATTATTATGAATATGTTGATAAATAAAAGTTATGTAACTAGTCAAGTAAGTAAGTAATTTAGTAACTAGTCAATTCGAAGAATTGCAATTCAGTTTTAAAAAATTATTAACCAATTATAAAATCAATTGCTAAGCAAAAAATTAGAATCCACGTGTTACAGATATAACATGAGTTTCAACTTGTGCAGCATTAAGAGCATAAACCAGAGTGCAGCATACATAGGTAGAGCCGTGGATTGCTGGCTAAAACAGTCTGCAAGGCGAGTGAGCGAAGTGAACGAGCTCGTCTTAAGAGGGCGTTGGAGTCAATCCAAATTCCGCCTTTCTCCCATAAGAACAATGTTAAACGGGATGTCAAATAACTTTTTTATTTATAATCAGAAAATAATGGTTTATAGCTCTAAATAAAGGGTTCATCAAGGCGGATTTGGTTTGCGAGAGGAATTTTTTTATAAACATTAGTGTTTTTTACTAACTTGAAATAACAAAGCAAGTTTTTTACTACTTTTAAAACATTTTCTACAGAATTTTATAAATTATTTACAAAGAATCGATCTCGCAAAAGGAACGGGAAATTTAATTGTGATTCAAGCGCTATTTATTCTGAACCAATCGGACAAAAAATAAAGAAATTATATGACAAATGCCGATGACAAGTTTAGCATTGCTCTTATGGGAAATAAATCCAACATGGCGGCACTCCAACGCAATCTTAAACAAGAAAAATGCCTTTTTCACTTGGCATTTTAGTGCACCGTCTGTATCTGATATAACTATAAAGAGTTATAAAATTTTACCGAGCAAATTCTCGGCAGACAGGTACTGTATGTATTATGTATATGTATGTTAGCACGCACGGATCTCAAAAACTGCTCAAACGATTTTCTTTAAATTTTGCAAGTAACATAGTTGAGGGATAAAAATAATATAAATACAGGTCTCTATTCCAGGAAAAATCTGATTTCTTTATAATCTTTAATTTAAATTTAAAAGATTTGGTCTTGTGGAATTAAAAATCAAAACAATAATAATGAAAACAGCTGACTCAACTATCAAAGTACACACCACTTGATCCAATATAAAGATGTGATTTTGTATATGGCAGCCAATTTACTAAATTATTAAATGGTACTACTGTATAATAAAAGTAATTTATCATTTTTAAGCGTACTTAATGCTGATGATTATGTAGCCTATGTTTAGATGAATAAAAGTCATGTAAAAGTATAAATTTGTAGAATTGCATTGGAATTTAAAAACAAAATCATTAGTAAGAATTATAAAAACATCTGTTAACTAAATAATTAGAATCCATGTGTTAAAGATTTAACATGTGTTTCAACAAATATACACCGGAGTGCAGCAGCCCCCGTAGGTATACATTAAAACAGTCTAAAAGACGAGTGAGCGAAGCAAAAGAGCTCGTCTTGAAGGGGAGTGAGCGGAGCGAACGAGCTTGTCTTGAACAAGAAATAATCCTTTTTTCACAAGGCATTTTAGTGCACTTGCTGTAACTAAAGAATATTACTGTTTTACCGAGCAAATTCTTGGCCCCAAGGTACTGTATTATGTTTATCCCCGTATATTATTTATACAGTTATATATATATATATATATATATATATATATATATATATATATATATATATATATATACATATATATATATTTATTTATTTATTTATTTATTTATTTAACGTACATTATCAGTTGGTTATCGTTAGTCCATTCATCCCCATACGCGAATAATAAGAATAAGAGTAGTCTTATTCTTAAAATTTATCGGAATAAGTTTACGCCTTCCGAAGAGAAACACAAACCGTCACGCAGTGAAGTGCTGCAATCACCTGCACAGCGTGTGTCAGGGGTGCAAAAATAAAGTTTTACGTCCCCCGTTACATTTTACTGCATTTCTACTTTTATCTCTAACGTTGCCACATTACTTATTCAGAAGTTTTTATTTTACAATTGATCAAGTTTACGGAGTATGTTACCTCAAACAACAAAATAATCTTCTCATAATATATTTAGACATTTGAACACTTGAAAGCACCAAAATATTTTCCGGTAAACCCCAAACTGCCAGCAGTGGTTTTAAAAGACACGGTTACATTGAGAGTCATTCGGTTTATTCCAGTCGGTTGCTGCCGTAAAAGAGCTTGTTTAGAACGTTACAGTTGGTCAAATAAAAAGAATAGTACCAGGTTAACCGAGCCTTGCTCGTAGGTTTTAATTCAGTTTTGATATAGTGTCATTAGAGCTATTAAATTTTCCCCAACAACCAACTATACCTCTTCACAGTTAACAGCTGTTTCAAAAAGTCTGCTTAATATTAATGTTCCTTTATTTTTGTATACCTTTCGTTGTTATTTCGTTACCAAAATAGCAACCCATAAGACCAATGTTAAAAATTACGATTTTTAAACTTAAATTCTGACAAAATTCGATTTTTCCTGGGATGGAGGCCTTTTCTAAACTTATTTTTGGGCCAATACACTTTTAATTGCAAAGTTTAAGCAAAATCTGACAGCTAGATTTCGAGATCGTGGAACACACATCCCTTCAGACATTCCTCGTATTATAGTATAGGATTTTCCAGATCCAGTGTATTGTCATGCCGGATATTTTCCAACATTTCGGTTCTATACGATTTGTGGAATAATGTACTACTGTTTTATTCCTTACTTTACGGTATTTATGTTCAGTTTCCAAGCAGTTTATTTTCTACCATCCCCAATAGGTTTTTTTAGTATACTTTAGTAAATATTAGGTAAGAATTAGCCTTGAAAGTTAAAGCCTTTGTAATTATGGCAAGAATGGTAATTTGGTAACCTTAAAATATAAGTATAAATAGGCCTAAGTTTACACTTAAAAATTAAAAAATAATACCCATGCGTCAATAAAACCAGAGTACTTGTTAAATTTCGTATTTAGTTATTTTTTATTAATAATTATAGTCCCTAATCACTTATGGATTGAATACCTAAATTTATTGCTGTAGCAGTGGTCCTTAATCAAATACAGAGTGCGGCAAAAACCCGATCGATTTTCTTTTGCGCTCAGCGTCAGGACGTCTGAGGAAGGTGGGGGTGGGCTTGTTGGAAGGCGAATTTTATGCCATTTCAGTAGTCATGGAGTAGGCCCTAGTGGTTTCCTGATCAACTCGCTTTCGTTATCAAGACGCATTTCAAAAGCGGTGATACAATCATTGCTACTCAGCGGCAGTTTTGTGCATTCTTTCAGTTAGGTCGTCGTGGATAAGTTCTGTCGCGTAGCACAATTATGCTTATGCAGTGGGTTACAAACTTTAGGACAACGGTTTTGAGTAAAAAACGAAACAAATGTCCAAGGTCAGTTTGGATGCAGAGAACATAGAAAGAGTCCGTGCTGATGTGGGAAAATAGTCCTCGTTGGCCCGCCCGATAACAAACTGGTGCTTTGTCTGTGTCTATGGCAGAGGCATTTTGTTGAGAAAATTGTACAATGTACACTAAACGCTTTTAATGGAAAGCGGTCAAAAACCATCGAATTGTTGTGAACACCCCGGGAATCGAATCCGTGACCTCTTGAACCAAGACACCAACTGGTAGGCCAGCGAGAAGCCTTGAACATGTCTGACCGCTCGATTAGGCAAATTTTGTGGTTTGATCTGAATTTCTATCCATACAAAATAATGGGCTATTGTTCAGTAATTAAAGCCCATCAACTATTCCAAGCGTCAAATATTTGACGAACAAAAATCATGGATTTTAATGCTGATAAAGAAATGTTAATGTTTAGTGATGAAGCGCATGAAATACGCCCCGATAACGAACGCGTGTTACTAAAAGCCAAATGTAAACAATTTTCTTTGGCCACCACTACTCCATGACTACTGAAATGGCATACAATTTGCGTTTAAACAAGCCTACCCTCAACACCCTCAGACTTCCTGTCGCTAAGTGGTAAGCGAAAGAAAATAGATCGGTTTTTTGCCGCACCCTAGCTGATTTGTAATCTCAAATGAAGGTGTGTACCAAGATCAATGCAAATTTATTAAACAAATCTAACTATGCCATAAAATAACATTTAGCCTGTAATGAATCTTCGTAATAATTATACGGGCATGTTAATCAGAGGTCAGAAAATATGATCCACGAAAGTAAATTTTTGATTTGTAAAAAGAATTTCTTAAAAATCACGAAACTTTTATTGTGATTGGTCAAAACATAGTCCCAACATTATAGTTCGGGAACTAAAAAATTTACCACATTTTAAATTGGCTATGCCATTAAATTATAGTTTCAGTGATGGCTAAAAATACCCCAGAAATAGTTTCGTTTCCTTTGTTGGTGTGTTTTGGTACCGGTAACTCGATTTGAAGAAATCGTGCCTCTCGTCAGGTCGTCGAGCGTCGGTCGCTTTGTAACGTTTCGATGATAAGGCTGTTGCTGTTGTTGCAGTGAAGGTGCCGAGGTACCGGAGCCGGAAGGGTTGTAATTACGGTCACCTGGTGCATCAGTTGGCCGCCAGATGGCAGCAGCGGCTCGCGTGCTGCCAACACAACAAAAAAACAATACAATTACCACCTCCTCCGGTGCTCTGACCAGCGCCGCGCCGTCCGGGCGTGACCACGAGGTCGGAGGGGTAAAAAAAGTATACAAGGAGTTAATTTAACGTAAGGGTTCACTTTGTTTACACTGTTATTAACTAATTAGTTATGCATGATTGTATCATAAAGGCTGAATACAAACATTACAGCCACTACTTTATCTATGACCAACTTAAATTTGGTAAAATATTGTAGAAATAAGTATAGGCTAATAAGCATGTCGATTATCAGGCAATCGGGCACCCATCGAAAACTTATAACCGCACCCGATGCCGCTCGATCAATCATTAGATCTCTTTTTGGGTTAGATACATAAAGAAACTAAATCATGAATCGTAATGGAACGAACATTCAGCTGATGTGCAAATTGTGAAATTTCCATTGTAACAATTCTTTCTCTAATGTTGAGTTCACATTGATCTTGAACCGGTGAATCTTTATCATAAAGTGACTTCTGGACCATGAGATCATTTTGCAAACTGGGGTTGTACTTGGTTTTAATGTATCTCTTTGTAATGTCATTTGTAATAGTCTATCAATATTGGTGCTAATTTCAACGGTCGTAGATAAAGTGTTTATGAAAACAATCAGGCTTATGAAAACTTTTGACCTTCTAGAATCCACTGATTGATTTTCACTCATAAAGAATTCAATATAGAGTTATTGTATTTTATTTCAAGAGTGAAGCTGCACACATATAAACGTATAAGGCCCTATTGCGCCACGTTTAGGCCTATCCGTCAGCAGCGCCAGGGTCCCACACTGCCGCTGACGCCGCTGCAGATGGCGTTATCGCTGTTATCAGTTTATCCTCGCCTCGCCGTATCACCAGCTGAGTCCGCCATCCCGTCGCGACGTCACGTGATCATGATGGTGATGTCTGAGCGACGTATTTACTGCAGGAATCCTGGTGGAATCCGCAGAGTCAAGACCAGATGTTATATGACGAAACCAAACCAACATGAACATGTATAACATAGATCTGTAACAAAATCTGTTACTGTAATCGCACAGTATTGTAGGCCTACAATGAAGCTGCTGATAAAGCGAATATACAGGTTTATTGAGCAACCGTTCACCATTCCGTCAAGAAAGAAAAACAGACATTAGATAAGAGGTTTTTGTTTATTAAACTTTAATGAAACCCATCTTAATCCATCAAAATGTTGGATATGAAAAAATAGCAAAGATATTGACATCATAATGTACAATTAACACTTGATTTACCGTATCTTTACTTGGGTTTGTAAACCATTTATGTAATATAAGTGGAAACTGTCCATCCAACTGACCACATAGGTATGGAGCTACAACCTTTTAGACCTTCGAGGGTTGATGTCCATCTGCAAATGAAATGTTTTGACATTGAGCACATGAGCGCGAAATACTTGCATAGAGGTAACAAAATATAAAATTACAGAAAAGGGCCTTATGAGCACATAAAGATACTAAGGGTGATACATTTCTATTGATTGTTTTTGTTGAGTGTGTAGTTAGATACTACGATACACTATAACAGTTATGAACAGTTAAATGTAATGTAGTTTGCACTAATGACACCAAAGACCATTTGCAGAATATAAATATTTATTCAATATTAAGGTTATCAAATTAACGTTACCGACATGAATAGGGTAGCGTCTTTATGTTCGCGTTCAAAGTATCCTGTTACAACTGCCACCGCTATAATAGTTTACAAACTTTTTCACTTGTAATTGACAAGAACTTAAAGATGACAAGTGATATTCTTGTATTGTTACATATTCTAAAGTTAAGTTAAGATGGCATAATACACGTCATACACACCATGTACGTTAACGTGTTTTTATCCTATAAAATCTACGGTATTTTATATTAGTTCTAGTTTTTTATATAATAAAATTGCCATATGTTTTGTCTAGCTAATATATTGTAATAATGCTGTAGGTATTATAAATAAGTGTAGAGTGATTCGTGACATTTCTACAGCTATGGATTAAAACTCAGGAGCCAAATATCGCTGTATGATTATGCCTATATCACAAACAACGGGATAAGAGATGTAAAAAATCAATCCTTCAAAAACAACCAAAACTCGACAATTCCCCAGAACAACACATGCTTCATCGACTGATAAAAAAAGCGGCCCCAGGGCGTCCATCTGTCAAGATCATCTGTTGATTGTTGAACAGGTGACTGGCTGGAACAGCTGATTAACCCCCCCCCCCCTTCAGCCCTTGGCCACACAGTCAGGAGCACTCCACCTCTGCTGACATGTATTGATACTGTACTTCTGTTCGACTTCTGTTTAGGAAAGTTTGGGAAAATTAAATTCGGTGTAATTAAACATACCATAAAAATGTAGAATGTCCCGTCAATGCTAGAGTTTTCGTTGGTTCTTTGCTTTTGCTTCGTTGCACATTGCTGGTGTTGTCATAAATTATTAAAATCTGCGAAACCAAAAACAATATAACCAATCTGATTTGTTTGTGAATCTATAGTTATGAAAGAAGATACGATAATTGGGAGATGGAAATGGATGGAAATTAATGCAGTTGGCGATGTAAATGGAAGATGGTCTAGGAAAAAACTTTTTAGACTGTTTTCCAAGAAACTTGATATGTATACTGTTTATATTAAAAAGGTTATGGAATAGGTTTTTAAGCCATTACTTTTTAATGTCCCTCAGTCGTAAACGTACGCATGACAGTGATTTGAAGTTTTATTTTTATTTTATTTGTTTATGAAGACTATAGTACATTATTGTTTAGAAAATAAGAAAACATTAAGAAGCGTTTGACAAATGTGCCTGCCAGCTATGACAGCTATTGAGCATAAATTTATCCAGATACAGAGAAAAATCAACTGAAGGTATTATATTGCATTAGTGAATGAATTTACATGATATAATTCGTATAAACTAAATACATACACATCCCGTACGAAGACCGGGTAAACCGGCGAGTCACAAGAAGACATGGTCTGACATTGTTGCCAGGGTTCTTCTCGAGACTCGTTGACATTATGTATTGAAATGTTTACAAAAAGACTACTATTAGAAATTATTGATGCAAGTTTAAATGGCCAATCGATTGCTTGCAAGTAAACTGTACTAAATCTTTGACCGCCATGATGTTTTAAAATCCTTTTCAAGACCAGGGTTATCTGCAAGATTGCCAACAATAGACGCATTGTGGGACCGTATTGTGATGGGTCCCAGGGATCACAGGGACGGATTGTTATTGCCCAGCTGGTTGAAGTTCGCGAGTTTTTGTACCACGTCTTCAATAGAAGCGCCGAGTCTTGCAAAATCGTCTTCCCGCCTTTGGTTCATGGGAAGTGGGGCGAAATGGCCCAAGGACAAGGTTGAGTTAGCGGGGCCTATTGGACAAAAACATATTGTGCAACTCATAAAAAAGGCATTTGGGACATATTTTGGCATAGAAAGATCTGTAATTGTAATCTCTACTTAATAAGGATTATCAATTTTATAAAACCCTATAGGTAGGTAGGTGTAGGCCTATTGTTGTAACCGCTTCTGTACTGGCCGTACTGTTCGCCGATTAGTGTTTTGTCGAACATTATTGATAGTCATTTTTATTTCCATAAGAATAACATGGTGTAAACTTTAATTGCTTAAATCTCCTAAACCATTCAGTCAAATAAAAAATACTCAAGAATAAAAATGTCTTAAATTATGTTTAAAAGTACATTTCACTAATAAAATTGTCATTCACGCATAAATAAAATTATTTCCAATATGGCGGACAAATTGTAAAAATATGATGTTTGTATTATGAAAAAATATATCAAAACATAATTTTAAGACATTTTTATACTTGAGTATTTTATATTTGACTAAAACAGTTTAGGAGATTTAGACAACTAAAGGTTGTCCCATATTCTTATTTTGGACTAAAATTGACCTTCATTGGCTGTAGCTCCTTAACCACAGGGGAGGAAAATGTTTAAGATTAAAAGAGTCTCTAAAACACGTGTACAATCCAAAATAACATAAAAATTGGGGGTTCATATTTAAAATTTTTGAGTTGCCCCCCTAACCCCCCCCCCCCCCCCCCGGAGTGGGGGGTTGAATCTCTTTGAAATTCTAAAAGGACTCGTCCTTTGGTCATTGAAACTTTCCCAGAAATTAATCCAATTATTTGCAGCCGTTAATAATTTTTCATCACACTACATCGATATCACATTTTTTTCGACCCTCGTTTCTACCGTCGAAACACCTGTTTTGCCGGCCTAGGCCGGCAAAATTTTCCGGCCTAGGCCTGCAAAATCAGCTGGCGTAGACCTTACATAAAAACATTCACAACACGTTGTATCACAAAAACATGTGACTGCAACAATGAAATGAATTGGTTGCCTAGCAACCGGAAACACATTGCATCCCGTTAGATTAGGTTAGTACAGTAGTTATGTTTGGCTTAGTTGTTTGGCTCTGAATAAAATATTTTTTCATTAGTATAATATTTATTGCATTTTGTAGTGTGATGAAAAATATCGTTCGTAACTCGGGCCGAAAGCGTTTTGCCAACCCTCGATCGTTTCAAGTTCTCGGACTTCGTCTCGAACTTGAAACACGATCTCGGGGCCGGCAAAACGCCACTTTCGGCCCTTGTGACGAAATATACTATTGGAGTTCCATTTAAATCACGACCAAACAAAATTGTGTTTGTGCACTACTTTCAGAGATATATTTTCTTTCACAAAGCCGTATAATATTGAGTAATTAACGCTAAACGTTAACAGCCATTTCGAACACAACATTCTTTTTAACTGTGTCTTGTTTATGCATCCTGCTAATGAGATAATAATTTCTTTTTGACTATTTAAAACCCGTATATAGTACAATGCTCTCGATTGTTTTATACACTCAGCCTAATGATGATTACCTCAACACGTGGCTTGTTTAGTGGATGAATTTATTGCCAGTAAACAGAGTTACAGCTGCATTATCACGACACAACAAGCACTTGTAACATTAATACGCGCCAATTGTAATTACGATTTAGTTGCCTCTTTTGTTTATATGTAAGTGCTTGCATATACAAAACTTGCATATACAAAACTAGATTAATTGTTTTAATTATAGAATGTAAAAGAGCTTTTTTCTTGAAGAAAAAAAACTAGAATAAGATATGCGATTCAAAAACGTATAGGCCCATTGGTTTTTATTAATATATTGCAGATTCTAATATAAACTGGAATGGACACATCAAAGCCGCATACAAATCTATAAAAATTCAGTGTCAAAAGTAATAAAATATTCTACATAAATTAACAAATTCAGATTTAAAAAATAAATAAAATGTATACATCAATTTGTGTGAAGTGTAATAAATGGAATAGCAAGTTAACTACCTTTTACTGTTATTTTCTACTTCCCCCCTCCCCCTTTCATTACGTATATCATTTCCAAACCACAAAAAAATCTGTTTTCGCAGTTTTCGCGCCTTTTTCATAGATTAAAATTTTCGTAAGGTGTTTGGTTAACCATAACGATTTGCACATCTAGGTGTATCTGATTTTTTTTACGCTCTTCACTTTACTTCTTTATGGCATCTCAAATTTATCTAGTTATTTTATTACATGTTATCGGGTTTTATCATATTTTTATTGATTTTTCATTCTTATGTATCTTTTCAGACTTATTCTCTTTTCCTCTCTTCTCCTCTCTTCTCGCGTCTTGTGTCTCTTCACTCCTAACTTTTCATTTTCATATTTTCAATTCTTTATTTTAGACTTCTATTTTTACGACTATCAACTTTTTATGTGGTCGGTATTTTGTTCTCATGGTCTTCTTTTAACATTCAAAGTAGTACAATTATAAAGTACCGGTATATTGTAGGCATGTCATTAATTTCCAAATGTCACCTGGATCTGCATAACAACAGCTCTACCCACCAACAGTCCAGGGAGGGCACGCACGGATTGCGCATGTTCCAAGGGCTGTTGCGCTATTGCGCATTAGTAGCCCTAGGATACGAGGCAGACGGTTGCGCCAGACCTGCGCAATGTTGGGTTAGGCCTGTGAAAGGATAAGAGGGTGAATTAGCTTTGGTGTTTATACGGTCGTCTTTGAGGGTCTCCATGTGTCTCTTACACTGAAAAACACGGGCGGATTTGTTTTATGTTGGAATTTGTACGTACAAAGAGGGTATTTTTGACTGAACCGCAGAGAAAAATAATAAATAATAGTCAACGCTCCGGTCGTGGTATTGGTGTTCTTGAAAACTTATATATGATGTAACATTCCAGAGATGATTTTGCGTTTGAGAGTTAATTTTTTCCGTGACAGAGGGACTAGTGTAAAAAATATTGGGTACCATGTAGTTTATTTTTATACAGATCACCAATGAATAACAATATTTACACACTCGAGTGGTGCTAAAAATCGTCCACGTTCACAAAGATTACTGCAATAAGAAATATCAACACTATAAACCAAATTATTTTATTATTTTTACTTGATATTCCTGTTATTTCATACTTGTTATAACAACCTAGTCGTAATTATCGGAGAGACAAAGATGGTTTGCGCATTTGCTGTTGTAATCCTCTTGAAAACATCCTGCACAGCAGTAAGACGCTCTACAGTTGAATTGAGAAACAACAAAACAGAAGTAACTGCTTTCATTATTCATGTGCTCTCCGCTTACATACGACAATGGCTGCTTGAGTGCTTAGCTTAGTAGCTGATACCATTTCGTTGGAAACCGTTTCAATTTCCAATGCAAACTTCTCCTATAGTCTGATTTTATACTAATTATATGTAAAAAACTTTTCAACGAATTTATTACACAATAAATTACTTTTAAAACGTCCTTAAGGCTGCGGTCTACCCCTGGCGCGCACACCAAATGCAAGGGTTTTTAGAATCGTGTTATCTTCTGCCAAATGAAGCCTAGAGCTATAAATAAGGTGTCATATTAAAGAAGAATAACGGTACTAGTTTGTCGTCTGTTACAATTTTGTAATTAGTTCATTAAAACCAATAGAAAACTTCAGTTAAAAATCGAGAAAAAACAGATGATTTTAGACCGGTATAGCTGAAATTAGAAATTTTATTTTAAAATTCTAAAAGATAGCCGACTAGATCCTTTTTTCTACTTTTAGAAAAAGTTAAGAGACAATCTCTATCTTAATTGGTTATTTTTAAAACACGATCCCCGTAAACCTCTGCATCTATAAAACTCAAAAACAGATAATTTTACACAATTATAACTGAAATTAGAAATTTTATTTAAAATTCTAAAAAGATAGCCGACGAGATCTTTTTTTCTACTTTTAGAAAAAGTTAAGAGACAATCTCTATCTTAATTGGTTATTTTTAAAACACGATCCCCGTAAACCTCTGCATCTATAAAACTCAAAAACAGATAATTTTACACAATTATAACTGAAATTAGAAATTTTATTTAAAAATTCTAAAAAGATAGCCGACGAGATCTTTTTTTGTACTTTTAGAAAAAGTTAAGAGTCAATCTCTAACTTAATTGGTTAATTCTGAAACACGATCCCCGTAACCTCTGCAGCCATCAACTCGCCTAGCGCTACGGCCGCGAGGCGGCATATTCGGCATTGTTGTTGTTTTTGTTTTGGTTGGGGTAGACCGCAGCCTTAATGCTCCTTGCTTGCTGGTGCCCTGTATTATTGGTGAGTATATTACCAACACTTTCAGTGTTCACAACTTTAACAACAAATTAATAACACCATCATTATTGTTGTGAGAACAATTGAGATATTAATTATGTTACAATAACCTTTATTTACTGGTTGGAAGAATACTGGTAAAAGAAACTTTTTTCTTTTTTTGAGTACTTAGGATTGTATGAGAACACCCCATAAAAGAGCGATACGACTCAAACATTTAGGAGACTTTTGTTGAATTTTGTTGTTGTTTACTTGTCAATCAAAGTAAACAACAATTGTTTACTTAGAATTTGATTTTACTCAGGGTTTCCAACCTGTGTCCGAGCTCTAGTCTCGAGTGGTAATGCAAGTCACCGTCTCTGTACCCATCTATACTGCACCTCTCTCCCCAACTTCTCACCACCTTTTCACACCGTTCATCCATTCCTGCAGTTCGCCCGGATTCCTCAGCTGTGTAGCTGTGTTCCTCGCCGCGCGTTTACCCCAATTCCTCGTCGCACAATGTAGGGCAGGTGAGGCCCGGGTGTATTGTACTGCGCCTGCGTCTTACGTACCCGGCCTGCGTCTTCCGGTCTCTTTGTTACGTCACTTTTGTGCGTCTCCAGCTGTCTTGAGCAGCTGCCCAACCTTTGTCAGATCTTTATTTAATTTGGTCCAAAGACGTCTAAAGCGCAACTCAGCCATGAGTTACAACCGTCTTCGGCGCGTGCGCTTTCTCTTCGGCACCGAAATCCCAAGATTGATGGTGATCGGGGCCCTCTTGTCTACTTTCGGGCAGATGCGCGTTTTCTTATTAGTTCGGGGGCTTAATCCTCCCATTGATAGCGGATTTGCGTCTAAAAGGACGTTAGAGTGGCTTTTTGAGGTTGTGAGTAAGGAAAGATTTCAATGCTGATGATTGATAGACATGAGGGTTAAAACATATTGTATGGACTCGTGCCTTCCCGAATACTAATTCTCCAATGAAAAAAGTTCGTCATAAAATTAAAACAATAAGTTTTTATAATTTAAAGTTATACTATTACTAGTCAATCATAGCTTGGTACCTTACATGTTGGAGTTTGTCATTAATTTCCTTTGTACACTAGACGCAAAACAAGGTTGAGACTACTGAAAACATTATATTTGTCTACTTTTAACGTTATTTCATACAATGCTGCGTCACCGCAGCATCAGGTTAATTGCCTCAGTGCATCACGACTGCGGTGAAAAGAAAACTTTCAACTCCGCTGTTCTGAAATCAGCAAAACTTTGTTTCTATCCAACATCCGAGAAACTCTGCTTTGTATATAAAAGTCCTCCTGATATAGTCGTTGTTTTAATTCAAATGCCCAAATTATTATTCCAACGACAATCGTCACCAATCCTCCAAAAGTTTCATATCATGATAATATTTGAATCCCTAACCGTGATGGATTTGGGAAGTTTAACTCATTTGTATAGCTCACATTTGCCTGAGAATGATAACTGAGTAGGCCTAACCCTTGTAATCATGAGATGAAGCTGACGCCCAGGATCAGGTAGGCCCGGAGGCTGTAAAGATAACCTCAATCGTAGTGCTACTTCCGGTGTCCCGTACCGGATGTCGAGCACCTGCCCAGACCTGCTCTCTATCGGCTGATAAAATATCCTCCGCTCTTATAAAAACTTGCTTCCTTTTTGACAACCTTACCGTCCCTAGTTTTCTCCCACAGTCCTGGGGGATAAAAAAACCCATGAATATGTTTTGTTGATGAAACTTAATTTATTCTTTTATTTTTCCGTGTTTTTTTTACATTTTTTATAATTGAAAGACAGGGGGTTAATAAAAACTAAAAAACTGGTTTGATAATTCAGTTCTAAAGCTTGTTTAGAAAGTGTACTTAAAATTAGGCCTATGCAAAATAAACTTTCTGTTAAAAATAATATTTTAAAAAAATCTTATATTTTAACAAATTTTTTTATAGAGAATACTCTATTATTATTCTTCTTCACGAACTAAGAAACAGATGCGTTACACAGACTTAATCTCAAAACATAAAAGGATTACTCAAGTAGCACTTTTCATAATAAGAATAATTAAATTACTGTTTCTGTATAGATGTCCATCAAAGCATTACAGTATTTGTACAAATTTAAAACAAGAATTTGTTTCAGACATAAATTAAATATAAATTACCTTTGAATAATTAACTGCCAGAGGCACGTTTTAAAATTTCCCTTTAACTTGGAAGTGAATACATTTTTAGTAAATCCCGCGACTTCTTAATTAGGTTCATACTGTATTTTATTCCAGGCAAGGTAAATAAGTGAACCAAATATTACATCACTGATTGGTTGGCATACAAATTAGGAGATATCGAAATAGGAGTAATGGTTCTGAGATAAGGGCAAAATTGCAAATTGAAAATCTGCTTGCAAGAGTTTTGAAATTACAGTAGGCCTATATGGTTGGGTTTTTATATAGCCTATAAAACAAACCACAAAGAGACAAAATGACTAATCGCTTGAAACGAAAATTTTAATAGGCATAATGTACAAAATATCGAGTAAAAGTTTCATTTACAAGTAACTCACACTGTGTAAGTTGTAGGAGAATAAAAAAATCCATACTGTAAAGTTTTAAAACGTCAAAAATTCGGTATTTACTGGATCTCGTAATTAATTTGGTAATCCTACGAGTAACAATGCTCTTCGAGTTTTGTTGCAAAACAACACACTCTAGACGTTAAAAACAAAACAACTAACTTATAAGTAGAATAATTAACTGTACAGTGCTGAAATCGCTATCATGTCATCGTTACAGGGCAATACAAGTCTATTAGCCTACTGTATATACTATACTGGAGTAAATATGTAAAATTTGTTCTTAACGAAGCAACACTTTATTATAACCATTGGAACAAAAAACCCGGAGGCTATTAGCTGTTTGAGAGCTTGTTGAAGGTATATGAATGTGTGAATAAGGTAAAAGTTATAAAATATCCAGCAAACGGGCCGACGCGGCGCGGTGCGGCAGTAGGGCTATAAAATGAAAATGAGCTTGACGCGGGAACGCAAAAACCGACATTCTGGATGAAATTGGCAATATCGCACGGATCTGTGAAACAAGGGGTGGAATAGACCCCCCCCCCCACCCCACCCCGACCGGCTCCGGAACATAACGTGGCCGCTCATCGTTACATTCGACATCCGGTATCCGGTACACGCTGTCAATGTTGTACCGGAAACGAAAGATGTGTAAACCACATTACCTTATTTGTCTTCCATAATGTTGAGTCGGTATGAGAATAAAACTCATGCACATTTTCTATTTAATAGCACAAGTGGTCAAAAAGCATTAACGGGTAATTTTATGTACTCAGTCGGGTGGGAATTTCACGTAAAATGTTTTTTCACTTTTAAATAACTCGTATGAAACAAAATAAAAATGAAATTACTCTGGGCAAGAAAACATGGATGTGTAAGTAAACACCACGGTTTCATCGATTCTGAAGAACAAATAGTAAATTATATAGCAGTTAGTAATCAATTCGCCGGTAAACGGGTGTTAATTGTGTGCACCGCTGTCATCACCGACCAGACGGTACAATTACACTATGAACAATTGATGTGACAATTGCTTACACTGTGGGCTACGTTGTGGTGGTAAAAGTTACGGTTGAACAATAAACGTTTACACAATATTAATCTTGCAATATTTAATCTTATTGTAATTTAAAGCAATACTGCTTACATGCAGGTAATCAATGCCGCTGCTATACATATTAATAGTTTGTTTTTTGTTTTTGTTTTGTTTATAAAAAAAACATGAATTCAAAAATAATATAAATTTAATATAATTGACTAAGCCTTCTCTTTATAACTCTCCTCTGTATATGAACATACGTATATTTGACGAACAAATAACTCTTGAAACAACACACAAAATTGAGTACTCTTAAACCTTTTTTACATAACATATTATGCATAACAACTTAATCCCTTTTATTTTCAAATCTCATGCAGTTAAAAAACATACTTCTGCTGCACAAAACCCCGGAGTGAGGGTGTTACCCCCCTCCCCCAAACAACAACAAGGGGTGATAAACATTACTCGGTGCCGGATCGGGGCTCGGAACACCATTCCGGGAGGGGGGGGGCAGATAACCACTATCAGACGAGGACCCGGGATCATTACTATGAGCCCCGGGGCCCCGCACCCCCCCCCCCCCCCCCAACACAAATTACCCTTTGCAGCATCCGGTACGTCAGGTAGGGACGAGCACTAGCGACTGCGGTGTGTTACATGCTTTGTTAATTCCCAACAACTCTTATAATGAGGTTACTTTGAGTTTCGTAACACGGTAGGATTTGTTGGTGTGAACGCTTTGGAAAGAAAAGAGGATATGAGTGTTTTGGTCTCTGAGCATTGAAGTAAATTATCGTTTTAAAATTATGTATTTAGTCAAATTTTGTTATTAGTCAATGGTAGCCTAAGTAAGATTTTGATACTTAATATTAAATCTATTAATGCAAGGGATATGATTGTTTGCAATACTTAAACCGAAAGACAACTTCTTAAGAAAATATTTAGGCCTCTCTATTGATTAGTTTAAATTAAACAAATTGTACTGATCTGAAAATTCTTGTGGGAATGCTCCTGGACTATTATATTTTTACTCTCATTAAGTGTTCATCAACTAATGATGTTGAGGATTCTAACCTGAAAATCATGATAAAAATTATATTGTTTCTTCCATGTTTCACAAGCGAGGAACTATTGTACCATGAAATTAAAAATATAGGGTAAAGCTATTGGTAAATATTTTTAAAGTATAAATTAATAGGCACTACTAGTTTAGATGGCTAGCCTATCTGTATAATAATAGGCAAGCATGATCTTTTCCCCCCTTTTACTCATCTTGTGTGCATTGTAGGAGAAACCCGCGCATACTGTTAGAAATGGAATGTTTGTCACAGAGAAGTCCGTGGTCTTGTAGCTAAGCAGAATCCCATTGTAGTTGATATCGGTCCATAGGGCTACGCTACGCCCCATGGGCTTTCAAACTTTCAATGTTAATTTTATATTGCATATACATTTATTATTATATTATGAAAGAAGAGATAATGAATAATGATATAGAATTATTAAACAGCAGCGCTAATAAGAAATGTTAGCAAAACAGAAAAAAAACATATTTTTTAGTTATGAAATATTTTAAGACTGGTTCCAGATCAAGTGAAATTTTGGTCGAATTTCGAACAGTAGGTGATCTCTAGTGGTATGCATTAGTTTTTTAACAAAACACAAAATAAAACACGGTATTTTTTTACTTTTCATACAAACATAAATATAGTTATTCATTAACCACACAGAAAAATACGTGGAAGGTTTTACTCTAAAATTATATCAAAATTTAGCTTAATTAATTAATTTATAATCTCTGTGTTGTAATCAGAGTAAAAGCCTAATTTATATGAACATAGCGCCTGCAAACAATCACAGGCAATATAGCTACAGGCATCACGATGTTGCGTTGCATCACGCACATTGAAGGCGTCCCAGTGGGCGAGTTGTAATACAGTACTATAACAGTGCAGTAACAAAACATAACACTGCACTGGGATGATTTATTGACGACATGATGTCATTTATTGAAAAAATTAAACTGGTTGTAACTGACAGTGAGACTGTCGCTCGGATGTGCTCGGTACACCTGA
The DNA here is from genome assembly GCA_030545055.2 of Neoaliturus tenellus. Classification (NCBI taxonomy): domain Eukaryota; kingdom Metazoa; phylum Arthropoda; class Insecta; order Hemiptera; family Cicadellidae; genus Neoaliturus; species Neoaliturus tenellus. The sequence goes on from JAQYXR010000658.1 coordinate 66,311, forward strand.
TGTTTGTGTTATCGGTGTTGGTTGGTAGCCAGGGTGCAGGTACTCAAGTGTCTATACCTGGGCTATGAGAACTGGGGCCAAGCTCTCTACCCACAAGTGCAGGTGTCCACAGTCCACCTCACAATACTGTACAACAACCAGTTCAACAGCAAACAATATTTTTCATCAACTTTTAATCAACTTCATTTTGTGTCATATTTTACCTGGGGCCGATTATTTTCTCGGTTAACTCAAACAGTAATATTCTTTATAATAATATATCAGTTACAGACAGTGAGGACAAATGCCCAGTGCAAAAAAGCTTTTCTTGTTCAAGATGAGCTCGTTCGCTTCGCTCAAACGCCTTTCAGACTGTTTCAATTTAGGCTTACGGATGCTGCACTCTGGTGTATATTTGTTAAAACACATATGTTGAATCTGTAACACGAGGATTCTAACATTAATCTAACATCTATCTAACATCTATTATTTAGTTAACAGCTATTTTCACAATAATATTATTTTCACTAATGCTTTCGTTTATAAATTATTGAAATGCAATTCTACAAATAGTTGTCTTATAGTTTTACATGACTTTTATTTATCTAAACAT